>KN716356.1:185965-208251 GCA_000816705.1 Dictyocaulus viviparus
ACATGCCTTTTTACTACACCATATTTAAGCTTTTTTTCTTCACAACGACATATTTTTAATTAGAAGCACTGTGGTAGACAGAAATGTCCATGTAATAAGTGTTTTTCTATTGATGATCAGTCAATTTTTACGATGTGTTGTCGCACAGCACCGTTTGACTGTCGCGATCGAACGAACACTGATCACATTTAAATACCTAATGAACTATGATCCCACATAAAAGAACTAGATGATTAAAAGTGTTGTCGAGCATCTACTTGGATGTAGTCGTGAAGATCACTCGAGCAGGTTATGATGACCAACTAACACCGGCAAGAAGAACAGCAAAAGTAACGGAAGATGGTCAATACTATCAAACTGGCCTATCTCTACAACTTTCAAACTACGTCTGGTTTTATGCTTAAATATCTGAATCACATCAATACTACGACATCTTGCAAAACCAGCTTTTATCTTTGTGTGTTCAAATCACACGACTATATTACATTATATTAAAGAATTGCAATAAGGCAACACTGAAAATATTTTAAACGAAGTAGTTGTAGAGATAAATTTACATGGTTTGCATCTTGTTTATTGAGTTGCGTTCAACGCAACATTTATAATTCAAACATATAGAAATACATGGGGAAATTTCTGCAAATTCGTGATCACACGATTCCCATAAAAATGAGTTTGTGAGGAAATAAGCTTTTGTTTTTTTTGGATATCTGTTATTGAGAAGCCTCTACGAAGCTAGCTTAATTATTAAAAGCACATATTTTCTTCAAGAAATGCAAAATGTAGGCGATCATTAACATGATATGGATGAATAGGAGGGCTAGATCGAAGAACAAAGAAACAACCTCCAATCACGAAACACCTGCTGAGTCATTATTTTCTAAGAAAACTTCGATGTTTAATTATTCGCGACATTATAAGTATTTGTCTATTTCTTCAATATTTATTAGAAAAATATTGAGAAAAAACATGGCAAATTCTTTCGAATCCTCAGAAGCGGACATCAAATTCGAAATAGAAGTTCGCACATAAATCATCATTAACTAGAGCTTGGTTATAAAGCCGAATCTGAATAACAATGTTCTGATCTCCATAACTCGTTCACCGACGTGTTTTCTGTACGGCTGTATGCTGGTCTTGTTATTGATCTGGTTGAACGCGCTTATAAAATGGCGACATTTCAGGCTTAATATCGTTCCCTCGTTCTTTAGCTTCTATTGTTCTGTCGTTAATCCATTGTTTATCGACATAAATACAGCATACTTTTTACTTATCAGCTTGTTACACCCTCAATGGCTGTTGCTTCTAATGAGTAATTTGCTTGAGTTTATAAATGACAAATCAAATTAGGTTTTTTTTTTCAATATATTCATAGAAAGTTACACATTTATTGGTATGAAATTTGTAATTGGCAGTAAAATAGTCTAGATAAAGTCGGCTAGAAAGAACGATTAAGGGATATTAAAGAGAATTTTCTATATATTTTCTATTATGATAAACTTCTTCTTTTGCTTTATGGCTTGATATTGATATTTTTACTCTTTTATTAATCTAGATCAATAGAATATTTTCATAGAACGAGAAGATTATTTATATCGTGAAAGGAGAGCATGGCGCAGCGGTGGAGGTGCTCCGTGATACACAGGCCTGAATAAGGGTTACGGTCGCACCTAGGGCCAACCAGGCACGGCATTTTTTCGTAGTCCGTAAATTGGTATCGTAGAAATAAAAATAATAATAACAGGATAAACAGTATTGACTTGTTAAATTATAGTCAAATTGATTATGAGGCAGGCTTGCATTGAACCACTGCAGTATGCATTGGACACGAATACGTACGTAAATTCGTAGCAGGGGATAACAAACGCCAAAGCTTACCACATCTTCTCCTGTACTGCGGAGATTTATGTTCAAGGGGATGACTATAGTTTCATTATAATGTGCATCAGAAAAATTTTATAATTTCGTCTTCGATTTGTTCGGATACTTCTTTTTTTCATTGTTTTGAAGATCCATTTTTTTCATTCCATGATGATGCTCTATATTTTGGTGAGAAGTAAACGGTTGACAGGTAGGGAACTGAGTGAGACTTCGCTTACTTGTCGTACTAGAAAGGAATACATTACTTCCGACATGAATCACTTTTTTCTTAGCTACATGGGTTTCATCGGACTTGTGGGCGGTGGCGAACCTGATTCGGTTCTGCGTATTGCTTCGGCACCTTCATCGCCACGCCACGCGTCCTCACTATATCGTTACAAAATCGTAGCTAAATACGGCAGTAATTTTATAATCAACTCATTTTCGTTGAAAAATTAGCTGCTTAAAAAACTGATTCTCTTATTTAGTAAAACGTATTGAAGAGAAACCAACGGTTTATGAGTTGGCTTCCATGAATGAAAATCCTGGTGAAAATTTAGTAATAAAATAACGACGTTGTTTAAAGCACTTTTTATCAACTATGTGGTCAATTTTTTTTATGGTTTTGACTTTTTTACTTGATAGCATTAATAATAATAATAATAATGAATTAATGATTGCGTGTATTTTGTATTGTAGATTAGTGCATTCACAGGTGTTTATGACGATATGAACTACAATTACAGATGTCAGCTCGCCTAGCAGCTTACACAGCTGTAGGATGTTCAAGCATTGCATTAGCCATTGTGATTCTGTATATGCCAGCTCTATGGAGTAAAATCAATGGAATCACTGATGATTTGGAAAAGTACGTGAAGTTTAAGTCGACCAAACGTGGATCATATCATAATTAACACTTCTGCCCACTGGATTCTGCCAAAATTTTGCTTTCTCCTGATATTCAGGTGGATACTAGTGCCCAGATTTTTCGCAAATTCATTATCGGACCATGTGGCACGATTTATTTGAAATAAAAAGCTTTTCTATCACAAACATTATATTGACTACGGTAAGCTATTCCAAACAAACTCCAATCCTAAATTCCTAAGTATGAAGATTCTCCTTTCTAGTAGAAGTTGTTTTCTCTTAAAAGTGTTCGACATATTTGAGGACATGGTCGAGTTTCGTCAACTTCAAAAAGGAGTTTGGATGGGAATGAAGGGAGAAAGAGTCCTAGCTGATGTTGTTGGCAGAGCGAAAAGACAAAGTTACAATTGCAGTAAGTAAACTAACATTCTTTAAATATTGTTATTTTAACAGCGTGTTAAAGTAAAAGATTCATTTTTGGATTATTTTCCTTTCCTACCTTCGTTATTTTTTGGAAAAAGAGCTGCCTTTATCTTCACTGTAATATCGGAAAATTATAAAAAGTGATGTAATAACTGTGATAAATAAAAAGCGCGCGATTCTTGACTTTGTCTGAAATTTTGGAAAGATACATTATAGCATTGTAGTTTCAACACTAAAACTTTACAGATTGCAATTCGAATAATGCGTGCCCTCCTGGGCCTGCCGGTTCACCTGGAAATTCTGGCATAGACGGTGTGCCGGGAAAGCCTGGACTGCCAGGGGCACCTGGAATGATTGGTAATATGCCCTCCATTATGATGGACCATCCAGCACAATGCCGAATGTGTCCAAACGGACCACCAGGTTTTCCTGGCCCTTCAGGTCCACCCGGTACGCCAGGTCTTGAAGGACCATCTGGCACAGATGGTATGCCTGGTCAAGATGGATATCCAGGAATGCCAGGAACGCCTGGAATTGCTGGAGAACCAGGAACACCAGGAACTCCAGGCGATCCTGGAGAGAAAGGACGTGATGGAGCGACAATGGGAAAAGGACCTCCCGGACCTCAAGGAGACCCAGGACCGATTGGTACCCCCGGAGTTCCTGGATCAAACGGAAATTCAGGAAACCCTGTAAGTTTATCCTTTAAACAAAACATAATACTGAAAAATTAAAAAATCAAGTGAAATTAAAATTCTTTATACCAATGTGATTATCAATGCATTTACGGATTTATTGAATTTATCCATAGTGCTTCAAGGAGTGTTAAAATCTTGATTCTTTTCAAATTTAATTCGGTCTATTTCCAATTTCTTACTTTGAAGATTCCTCTTCTGAAGTTTTATTTGTTTTCAATTTTTATTTTTCAATTTAAATGCGAAAGTTCTTTGAGGCTCTATAGATAAATACATAAACCTAAAAATAAACCTGACGAAGGCTAGTTGTCAGACATGATATATATATATATATATATATATATATATATGTCGTAATATATATAAACTTTTTTTGATGTCATTAGCACATTCATTGTCCGTGCAAACTCTGTACGGATGATCTCTAGATGGGGGACTTTTTGGAATGGATAAAGAAAAAGCTATGAATACATGAAAAAGTCATTTGATATTTACGATAATAAAATCAAAGTCCAAGAATTCTTAACATTGAACTTTTATATGGGAGTATGTGAATGAGTTACATGCGACCCTGATCTTCCTAGCTCGGAAGGTGGTAACTCCAAAATGTCAGCTCCTTGAGTAAATAAATTATTATGTGGAAAGATTATACAGAAAGTTGTAAGTATGTAAGAAAACTCTCATTGAACAATACCGAAAGTAATGGTAGCCAATACGAAACAGCAAAGAACTCTTTTCAGGGTGTTTTTGGCTCAATTGGACCACAGGGTCCTTTGGGAGAAACTGGACCACAAGGAGCGCCCGGATTTGATGGAAATTCGGGATCTATGGGTGGACCTGGAGATGATGCTAGTTATTGCCATTGCCCAGTAAGATCGAAGGATTCTTAGAGTTTTGTTCTCATCACCAATCGTTGAGCAATAAATGTTTGTTTATGGCACAGTTATAGTGATTTTAGTAATCTCATTTTATTATTGAAGTGGATCAAACACAGAGATAAAATTGTTTTGTGTTGTAGTCGAAAACATAGGGGGAAAGCATGCGACTAATAGAAATAATGGCAAATTTTTGGTAGGTTTTGAAAGTTTTATTCTTTGCAAATAATCAACCTACAATAGATGGTTTCTTATGAATGGAATAGGTCAGAGCATTATTATGCTGAACAACATAAACAACAAATTCTATGCGAGCTGCGAGTCTTTTCTATTTCAAAGTCGGGCTTTTGCCAAAAAACTGTGGTATTTGATTTATTAAAAAATGCAAAAAATTAAAATTAATTAACAATTTATTGTTTCGGCTGTTAGTTAGGAGATTTCAAATACTTTAAAGCAGTTTTTCTTGGCCACTGTCTTTATAGGAAAGCTATGTAACAAGGTTTTGAAAAAAAACGAATGAATATGTTTCGTTAGCAAAAAACTGCTCGGATGCGTCAATCTGATGATCGACTGAGAGGTCGCAGATGGAAATCCCCGGTTAGTGCAGCAAACAAGGCATCTCTTGATGCGGGTTCGAGACCTTTCTAAGGTTCATAGTTTTGCGATTGACACAGCATCATTAGGAATATAAGAACAGAACCATTAGAATTGATATCTTCTTACCTGGATTCCCCTTGATCATTGACTAAGTCGCACCGCTACCAGTAAAATTTACATTTGTTGCTATCGCACGCAAGAGTAGTCCAATGAATTTTTTTCGCTCTAGGGATTCTTTGAACATCACAATTCCTTCTTAATGCCTTGGTGAAGAGGTGAGGCTATCGGGCTGGTGGTCTTCGTGCAGTGCGTTTGATGTCCAGTGGTATTCAGTCACTCAAAGCACTCGGTCATCATTCATTCGCATCACGTGTCCGGCCCACCTAATCTCCTAAAGCTTGGTAGCATTATACTTTCGATAGAGCGCTGCATTGCGCTCAATTAACGTTCATCTTGCTTTCGTAATGTCCAAGTTTTTGAGGCATATGTAAAGGCAGTAAGAATAGTCTTATCAAAAAGCTGGGCTAAGAGCTCTGTTTTGTTTTTCCTTTTCACTACGTCTTTGATGCTCTCATATGTTCTCGGTGTACTTAACTTCCTTCTGCTGAGCTCTAGCGCTATGTCATTAATTACATTGATCTCACAATCTTGATACACCTAGCTTGAGCATCTAAGATATTCTTTCCATTAAGCGTAAATAGGGCATTAGCAACGTATCCGTTCTTCATGAACATCGCCTTCTTGAGGTCTAACTTGAAGCCAATCCCTCCACATGCACTGTCGAAGTTGGCTAGCACTTGTTTCGCTTGCTCGATGTCTGATACCATATAAATAAAAAGTACTGCTGATTTAGAAATATTTGCAGTTTATGGTACCCAAAAATTTAATATATGAAATACAATTTCATTGTAGTGAGGAAAGAATGATTGATGCATTTATTTTGCCATTATCAGTCTTTCTTTTTCTTCTCAAAAATGGTTAACAAAAGTGGCTGGTGAATTAAATATAATTTGGAACACTGATGTGACAATAGACTGGTCCTCTCAATTTATTGTCTAGACCATTCCGACAAATACCACGAAGACATCAAAAAGTATGAATGAGTGGAGCATCTCCTATGAAAAGAGATAGATTACGGCAATTCCTATCCTTAATGCAGTTATAACATATTTGCTCCTCACAATCACAAAATAATGTTCAGTATTGTTGGGAAACGGCATGATACCAATTTTTCGGTTTCGACCAGATAAGAAGTCTTCAGCTTGATGTGCGTGAGCAAGAAGTCAAACTGTGCGTCTATATGCAACAGCATCTTTATTCAGCACTTTACTCATGACATTCCAAATATTGGCTTTTTTGCAAAAAAGTGGTATAAAAAAGAAAGAAAAGAAGACCATAGACAAATAGAACTAACATAATGATAAATTATGAGAAGGACGATATGGACTCCTACGGGCGGTAAGTTAGAAAAGTGTTCAGTGAAGTTACATAGGAGTGGTGGGTTTTGTGGTTGAGAGCTTTCACACCTTCAGCCAATGAAAGTGATATGAATGATAGGTAATGAGGTTTGTCATCACTATTCTATTAGAGCAGAGGTTCATTAGAAAGTAGGTTAAAAGTGGCAAATATTGGCTAAACTCGTCACCAAGCATATTCTAAAGTGTGGCTTTGCGAGTAAAACGTGACGACTGCAAAGCGTTATAGGATAGGGACGACTTTTCATCACTATACGTTCGCTTCAGAAGGAAGCACCGGTACTAGTATTTGTTCATAACAGTAGAAAGTTGGGTTCATTATTCAATATGATGGTTATTATGGTTCAATTACTCATTGCCTAGCAAAGAATTTTCTTAACGCTAAAAGTAGCTCGTTTATTAACATATTAACTTGTACAGTTTTGGTGTGAAACCATAATAAGTGATACAACAACCATAATGAGTTAAGTTATTGCGGAAGTGATAATTATTTCGTATACTTTGGTATGGCTATCGTATGATTTTGCTGCAAGTGGACCGAAGTAAGAGATTATTACATTTTGAAGCAGTGGCATACACGTTACTTTCATTTTTGATAAAACTTCGAATTTTCTAGCTGTTGTTTCTGTCATTAGTTGTAGTCAAGGTATCCAAAGTTGCTTTCTTGTGGCGATTATGTGGTATATTTTTATTGTTTATCCAGCCTTTCCACAGGTCTCCGTTAGTGAAGGATTTAAAGCCGGCTAGTGTCGAGGCTACGTGGCGCGACTGCAATTGGCGGATAAGGGTGAATCGTGGACCAAAAGCGACCGTGAACTTGCCTTGAGAAGCGGCTAGATTCAGGGGATGGACTCCTTAATTCTGCTGTGCTGGTTGACTCATACCTTCTGCGTGCACATTAAAGCATTTATGTATGCATACGCCCTTGTGCATAGGTGTGTACGGATTTTATACTACTGGTCCATTCGGTTAAAAGCCCGTAATCGAACGACTAAGAAGTATATGGGATGCGGTTAGGGGTCGCCTTTAGCAAATAAACTCCAGTCCACTCATTGGAATATACTGACAAGCTACCCATGCGTTAACCAAGCCTTTTTAGCCCTCGCGGAACGGCTTTGTAACCTAGCCGTGGGAACAATCGCAAAGCTGTTTAAAAAAGGGCCTCATTTCTCTAGCTTAAAGAGTTCCCGTTACGGCAGCGAGTAGGACCAATACGAAGAGGATGCTAAAGTCTAAGGGCCAAACTAGGCTGCTTAAACGTGGAAGGAATGAGATAGCGATCTGTACATATAACGCAAAATTACTTAGATCAGAAACTTTCGTAGAAAACCTTATCGAATAAAAAAATCAAGTACGACATCATCGGACTAGGCGAAACGAGAAGACACCGGTCACTAAGTGTCTGTGAGAACTTGGTGGTGTCGGTTAATTTAAACTTGGTCATTAATATCGATTAGTTTGAAGAACTAACGACTAGAGTGGGATGATAAATACTGAAAAGTCATAGTCCAACACAGCTTCGACATTCTTCATCGTCTACGTTCCTACCTCAGAATACGATGAAAGTGAAATCGAAACGTTCTATATGGACTTGAAGAAGTTCTACAGAGAAGACCGCACATTCTACGAAATTATTACTGGCAATCTGTAACTCATGATTTCAAAAGCTCCTATTCCTACGATAGACGTGGGAATCTCCTAGTGGAAAGCATTATAACGAAATAGACCAAATCGTAGTAAATAGAAGGCTTTGCTTGACGGATGTCGCGGTTGCCCCAAAGTTCTATACGAGATACGACCATCGCCTCCGCGCCTAATTTTTCTTCACAATCAAAGGAGAGAAAGCTTTAGTTCTTTAAAGGATGGAATTCTAGGGATGAAAACAAATTGGGATATACGCAACTTTTTAGCTAGCTTTTGGGAAGATACCGTCATCGATAGCATCGACGAAGAATATGATCCGCTAATTAACAGTGGTTCAATAACTACTGAAAGACGTTTGTCTTTGAGAACTCTTTAGTTTATACACTAACGTTGAACAGCTAAAGCCGATGCTTTACAAGTCATAAGACCAATATGACTGCTTTCCGACGAAACACTTATCCCTTCCAGAAAGGCAATGGAGAAAATCTTCTTTGATTTAGATCTGTTTGCTACATTCGCCTACCTCCATGTAATGACAGAAGAGGCGATTATGTTTTTCCAAACGTTCTTCCTTCCAAAATCTGACATCCTAGTTCGTCGGCAAGAAATCGTACAGCTCCCGGACCAGACAGGATTAGACCAAAACAACTGAAGAATCTACCGCCATTCCTCATTAAAACACTGGCTCGACTCTTCACAATAACACGTAGACGAAGGACAACCACGTGAGCAAACAGGATTTCGAAAAGTTTTTAGCACGATAGACTATATTCACGCAATCATAAGACTCATAGAAGTATCACAAGAGTATAAAAAATCTTTCTGTTTTTTTGCTCATCGATCTTTTTTTTCATCGATCTTTAAAATAAACTTTCGATTATGCAGAAACAGCGCCCATTGAATCGTTGACTATTCAAGCGCTTTAAACTCCATATACCAAGATTATTCATGAGCTATACAAATATTTCCCTATCAAACATCATCAACGTTAGAAAGAAGTTCGGCAAGACGAGAAATTTTGATGAAGCTGTTTACAACCACTCTTGAGAGTATCACTCATAAATTAGGAGTGAAAATTGACGGTGGGTAACTTCTCCATCTTCACTTCGCCCATATTATCGTATTTATCACATCAGACATCGAGCAAGCGAAAGAAGCGCTAGCCCACTTCGACAGTGCTTGTGGAGGGATTGGCCTCTGTTAAACCTCAAGGAGACGATGTTTATGAAGAACGGATACGTTGCTAATGCCCCATTTACGTTTAATGGAAAGAATATCTTAGATGCTCAAGCTATGTGTATCAAGATTGTGAGATCAATATAATTAATGACATAGCGCTAGAGCTCAGCAGAAGGAAGTGAAGTACACCGAGAACATATGAGAGCATCGAAGACGTAGTGAAAAGGAAAAACAAAACAGAGCTCTCAACCCACCTTTTTGATAAAACTGTTCGTACTACCTTTACGTATGCCTCAAAAACTTGGACATTACGAAAGCAGGATGAACGTTCATTGAGCGCAATGCAGCGCTCTATTGAAAGTATAATGCTTAGCGTTTCCCGCATCACACAACACAATTGGAAGAGGGAATACGAGGTTCTGATCTATATCAACAATCAAAAATCAGAGACGCAGCCGTTCATGCCAAGCTTTCGTAGATTAGGTGGGCCAGACACGTGATGCGCATAAATGGCGGCCGTTGGAAACGAGCTGTAAGTTTTGAGCTGTTGGATTCCACTGGATACCAAACGCACTGGAAGTAGACCACTAGCCCGATGGTTTGACGTCTTCACTAAAGCTTTTAAAAGGAATCGTGATGTTCAAAGAATCCCTAGAGCGAAAAAAATCCATCGGACTACTCTTGCGCGCAATAGAAAGAAATGTAAATTTTACTGGTTCCCGCTCGACTTAGCCAATGATCAACGAGAACCCAAGTAATCAAAGTAATTCACCCTTTACAATGAAAATTACCATAATCGTCCTAATACGCGTAGTAGCTTCTTCATAATTATTCTTATGAGTAGGAAGGATGATGTGTAGCTTGGCGATTTCTCCTCAATATTCTTACAGCGAATTCATTTTTCTTATACATTAATTATAGCTTTAATGTATAAGTACGGATTTCAGGCATATTGTTATGTATTCATTTGGTAGTTTTCTTCGGAGTGTTTCGGGGACTGCTGTTCTGCTGATAAATCTCAAGATGTAGGCCATTGTCCTTTTTGCAACCATCAGATGGTCTATAGGTTTATAATTAAGTCATTCTAAAGATTTTTTCGTATTGTCCTTCTTTATTGTGATGTGTCGAAAAGGCTGTTGTGGTTTGAAATGATTGTCTCTTTGATGAATGGAGGTCAACTTTACTACATAAGACCACATAATTCAATGGTCTGGTAGCACAGTGCGCTTCGTTCCGTGTTTGTATAACCAAATCGGGTAGCTATATGTGAATCTTCTATTATGCGTCGTAATTCTTATATTCGGTTTCTTACCGCACTGCCGTTCACTATTTTACTTTGTTGAATTGTAACAAGCTTATGGCAATTTCGAAGTCGGATAAGTCTGTTATCTAATCCATAGCTGCGTAGTCCTTTAGAGCTGAGTATATTGAATACGCGAGATGATTTGCAATTTCATTTTGTTGATCTCAAGTTTTAGAATAGTAGTGTTAGCTTTTTGAAGTGGCAGTTCAAATTTTCCTGTGAGTAGATATGCTATTTGTTATGTACAAGATAAGCGCACAATGGGCCACGCCAGTTTCGCCATGTACGCAAAACACCACCACCATGGTCGACGATCATGCGAAAAAGAAACAAATGGAAAATAGCTGTGACCCGCAATACATGTGAGAACGGGCTATCCAAGTAATCCAAGTTAAGTATATAGGTAAGCTCAGGCTGTCATGCACTGTTTGCCAGCATTTCCAAAGAGAATAAGACCAGATGGGAGTCCAATTCAAACTGCTTTTCTCGGAATGTAGGTGTCGAGTAAAGGTCTTTGGCTATATCGTTCTACTGATTCCCACGCTCTTTTGTAAGTGGCGTGTTCCATGTATAGTTGACGTTCCATGACTCATGAAGTAGAATTTTTCCTCGCAAGGTGAGCTGCGTAAGCCAACCCACTGGTTAATATATGGCTGCTACTTGTTCCACCACGCAGTTTGTGTTTTTTAGGGTAATTACAGGATATTATTAATTTATCCTCTAGAATACCGTGTTATACCGAGAAATTTTTGTTTTGTATTTGATACCAGATCGATATGACAAATTTGCCGCATTAGCTACCTGACCATGTATGTATTTGCCTTCTCTGTGAGGGTTCTATCTTTGGATTACTGACGTAAATGCTTGGTGATTTATGGCTGTTTCTAGAAGGTAAGATGAACAAATAAGACCAAAACTAACACGTGTGAAACTTAGACAATAATTTTGAATTAAAAGGCGACGATGTTTAGTAAATCCATTAGAATCGTGTGGAAATTCTTTACTCTTTGTTGACGTCGTATTCGTAGAGAAGCTTTTTTACATCACTAGTAAATTCCATGTTTCCTGTAGAAATTCGAAATAATATGTCACATATCTGTGGTAGGAAAACAGGTACTTCATGAAGAGCGTCGTCTAATTAGAGAACATCTTTTAAATGTGCTAATGCGTCATACATGAATATTAATTGTGTGGGTCGCCTATTTGGTACTGTAATGTAATGTAGAAGACACTGGATTGTTCTGCCGTTTTGGTTCGCTAAATTATCGATTTCTCTTACTTCTTCTATTATACCTCAATTGATTTGTTATATTATTGTATCACTTATTTTTGAGTGTTTTTTGTTGACTTGTTTTGTTCGCCGGCATAGTAAAATATTCTCTACTACATAGAGGATTTTTTCTATCCTCAAACCACTAAACCACTAAATCTCTCTAACTAACATCTCTCTTTTCGCCCATTAACATGCACCGTCGCAACAGGCTATTAGTCATCCACGTGATATTAATTAGTATATAACATATTCTACTCATCTCTGAATAATTCATTGAAGTTTTCTACCTATAACTGCAATGGTACTTATTCCGATCTGATAGATTTGTCTAGCATACACTTCTTATTACACCGTAATCACCTTATATTGTACTCTATTGTTTGAACTATTCGTTATTTGTTATTATTTTTATTTATTATCGTATTATCGGTATTATCGTGTTATTGATATGTATTTATATGACGGTTTAATTACCCAAGTTTGAGGTAATTATCCAACTACAGGAAAACTACCGTGCTTCACAACAATAGTTCATATCAACTTCACAATCAGCCGCCAAGTTCCACGTGGCAGCATCATTCCTAGCAAAAAGGAGTCTATTCCTAATATTCTACTAAGTCAACATTGCTGAAGACGTGTTCAACCCAGTCGGCAACTACATTCACTACTGCTGCAACACTCAATGCACACACATCAAACAATCACCTCTCAACCTTCACGGTGCACTTACCTTTATGGTCCATTGGGCTCACCTTCATAATGTATTGGCTTACCTTCAGCCTGTTGCTTGCCATTCGCTTTTGGATTTCGTTCTGTCATCAAATATTTCTCACGTTTGACTTTGTATCTTAATTTTCTTTCTAATGTAACCTCTGATGTCAACTTAAATCAGTTGTATTAATATGTAAAAATTTTTACACCGTTGAGTTTTCTACACTCTATATTTTCGGATAGGTTAGCACAACATTGTTTAGTTGTTCACTAATTTCATGTAAATAATTGACGTCTATTCATATCAGTCATTTGATGTTTTCTTCAAACTACTTATAGTGGAATGATGTCATCTTCTCTCCAATCAATTTGGATGGATTCCCCTTACATGAAGAATTACCGCATACTAATGAATTATCATTATCATGAATTACCACCTTTATCTGATCACCACAATTGTCACACACCTCCATCAGCCGTTTTGTGTCCACTAGAAACACATCGTATAGTAGTGGAAGTTCTACTCACTGGCTCATTAGGAAGTATATGTTCTTTCTCTTATTTCTACGTAATATCTGCAACAAACTCTTCTGATATTTCCAAATTTGCTACGTTTCCCTTCTAACTCTGCTACCTTACCACATCATGTTCTTGCCTGCGCCTCAATACGTATTAGAAATAATCGACCAATCAAATAAGGGCAGCCCTCTCTTCCTCAGCTGCAATCTTTCACATTGTGAGGATTATGTAAGTACGAAAAAAAAAAACTCAACACAAACCACAAGTAGGCAATTTTAGGCACAACATTCCTCATTCACTAAATTTGGTCTAATTCAACTCACGTCGTGAACAAGTAAAAAGTCATCTGTTTTCTGTCAACATCCCATGCTTCGGTTTTACTTTTCATGATGCGATGATAGCTTTTTTTCTGAGCCGAATGTGCGAATAATGAGTCTTACTTTTTTTATTGCTGGAAATTTTAGCTCATCTGCTAGCTTTGTATCTATGAATAATAATTCCGATCCTGAGTCCAGAACAATGGGGGATTGTCTTAAGATCTCTTTTGACGGGCTCTGCAATTTTGTGGCTGCCGAGCAAAAGACTGGTCGCTGGAAGCCTTTGATTGTCTTCCGATTGCGCAGTTGTTTCAGTTGTAGCGTTAATTTGCATTTCGTTAGTTTGATGTTCAAGACTCAAGTGGTTGCTGCTTACATTCGCTCTGGCTGTTTTGCTTCCTTTCTTTCGTTTGTGTACTTTTTCGGTTGTCAACTTTTCCGTAATTTGTATGTTGTGCAACAAAATGTCTGATGATGACCTTGGCATCTTTGACACGATGCCTTATAACACTGTAATGTGCTATGTTGCGATGAAGCACAAATGGTGCGTAGGTTGTTCAGTGACAGGTAGTCTAGCCTTTCTTTTGCTGTTGCATACTAGTCTTAGTAAAACGGATCGTGCTGAAAGTAAAAGTAATAAAAGTAACCACTGCAATACATACAAGAGCGGAGTTGGTAGGTATTTCTTTGCTTTCGTAGTTTCTTGGGTTTCTTCCCATTTTTGTATGATTTTCTTTCTTGCTTGGTGATTAGTGACTTCTAAGTATTGTAGTAGCTTTTGCATATCTAGCGGACTTGCGTTGGGTCCTTCTTTTTTGTCCAGGCCTTTATTTCGTATACAGTCCAGAAACTTGTTCACTATATTTTTGATCGTCCACTAGTCTACGTTTTGGCCTTTTTTGACAAGCTGTGCTACTACTGTTTGTATTTCTTCAAATAGTCTTCTTCCCTCCACTGGTGTTGTGGCTTCGAGAATTTGAGACTTCGTCCAATTTATCAACCAAAGCTTCTATTAATTTCTGTGGGTTTCCATATTTGCTTTTTAGCGCTTGTATTGCGAGGTCATAACCTCCCTCGATACTTGGTATTTCTTTATTGTATTGCATGCTTCTCCTTTTAATGTGTTCGTTAGATAGTTGAATTTTGCGTAGACTGGTATATTTTGGGAGTGTACGTTTGCGTTTACAGTTCCCAGAAAGAATCCATTCCTTCGTACAACCTGTGGAATTTGAGACAGGAATCGTTGCAATTTCAGACGTCGGATGGTCGATTTTGCTTTCGCTTCCTCCAATTGGGTGCTTACTACTGTCTTCTCCGTATTTTCGTCTGGATTCTTATGAGAACCAGATGCTTTCTTTAGCTCCGTTATCGCACTGAACATACGAGGATGTCTACTGCTTTGGATCCATATTTTTCATGCTCTTCTTCATCCATTTTTATGGGATCAGATAAATTGCTGAATTGACTGTCGTAGTCTCGTAGAAGATTCTCGATATCTGTTTATAATGTAAGTATGAATGGTAAGCAATCTCTTAGAATTTTCAATAAATTTTTGCTTTCGTTTTCGGCATCGAGATTCCTCTTATTCTGAGCTTTTCGCCGTCGTATTTCACTGACAAAGATTCTAGCTCTCTACTTTTGTTTTTTTTTTCAAGATTGGTGATCACTCCTCTTCAATTTTACCACAAAATACTTTCTTTTCTTTAATGACCTATGTTACTGTATTCTGTGTGGATGGGGATCTCTTCTTGAAACTTGAAGCAATTGCGAAAAATCAACTCATTATCCAGTTCACTAACTGTTTTTATCGCATCTCACAGAACTGTATTAAGCACTTCAATAACCTCGAGCAAAGATCGCTTTACTTGATTTATTAACGATTCAAAATCCTTGAAATTTCACATAAAATCCGACTTCGTCTTGTTGCTTGACTTAACCGCTTCGTAGTCCATGAGTTTGTCATTTCACTTACAAATCAGCTTTTTCAGTATAACTCATAAAGCCTTTACAATTACATGTTAAACCCTGATATTAAGGTCTAGTAACTAGGCTTTAACTATAGCATAAATAGGAAAAGTTTGGGCATCAGCACTAATTCGAGATACTTCTCGCCTCTTGGGTTGAATAAAACGCTTTTGTATGTTTACCCTAATAGCTTCATCTAACTCACCAATTTACAGTTCTGTGATATGCGATAAAAACAGTTAGTGAACTGGATAATGAGTTGATTTTTCGCAATTGCTCCAAGTTTCAAGAAGAGATCCCCATCCACACAGAATACAGTAACATAGGTCATTAAAGAATAGAAAGTATTCTGTGGTCAAATTGAAGAGGAGTGATCACCAATCTTGAAAAAAAAAGAAAAGTAGAGGGCTAGAATCGTTTAGCTTGATCCAATTCACATACCAATTTATCAAAATGACTCTCTTTAGTTACTTTATGTACGCCCACGCAATATGTGAAACGATCAGTTTGCTTTTCTCTAGAATGCATTGTGAATTTTGATAGATTATTTCACAACTGAAGCATTCACTGTTCTTTGCTGTACTTCCAAGTCAGTCCCCTTATCCTTTTGCGTTTTTCGTCGTTGATCCAATATGAGAAAACTATTTGGCCGCATCAAGCAGTTTAAATGATCAGGATGAGTTTAAGCAGCGTATTTCGAGATTTCACTGGGAAACAATAGGCACTTGATGCAGCGCTGAACAGGTCGACTGACTGCAGTAGAAGCGTCAAACACACCAGATCCTCTTGCTCGCATCAAAACCACAAGTTTGCGCAGAACTGTTTCTACCTTCGAATCTGTTTTCGAATCCATAAGCGGTTAATTTATATGGTCAATGTTCCAAAAATAGTAACCTTACGTATAGAAAGGAGCGCAGTGGTCAAGATGCCGCAATGACACGCAGACCCGAATCAATTCGCGGCCTTCCCCTCAGGCCTACTAAACCCGCCATCACTCCCGGATAAGCAATTTGGTGTCAAAGTAGTCTGGGTAAGATAAATAGCACTGACTTGGTGAAGAGTGGTCAACTTAAGTCATTGTATTGACTAAGCTCGAATTCAACCACCGCATTCAATCGTCCACGATATGACGTTGAATACGAATGCGTAGTTATCTTATGTTATATAATGAATAGAAAAGGAAAGTGTCAAGTCAACAGATTGTATTTCTAGTAGCTAGTTTTCTGGTAGTTAAGTGGAAACGTGATTGATGAATATTTGAAACGATTCCAACAGATATTATAATGTCCATAGTTGTGCTGATATTGCCGCAAAACTCGGGACCTCAGGTGGGACTCGAACCCGCACTTACAGATGTCCGGTCTGCCGTGCTGACCCATTACACTACAGAGGCCCTTGATCTGCTACCACTCAATGCTTCACTTATAGTAAGTGGGTACCATTATCAACACTCGCCCGCCAACGGGTACGATCTGGTGAGCCGATATCGGCATTACATCCAGTTAAGCTGATAACTGCGGGATAACCCGAAACTTTAGACATATTCGTAATTTTATTTATTTCCGAGTTTTGCGGCCATCTCAGCACAACTATGGACATTATAATACTATTACAAAAATAAAATTACGAATATGTCTAAAGATTCCAACAAATATTCTAATGTCGCTCTCGAAAACTGCAATCCCATCCATCATTTTAAGGTAGTGTACTGCTTCGGAAGCGACGCCAGGAAATTGCGAACATTTTAGAGATAACATTTTCGCGTTTCCGACATCATGAGTTACACACATTAGAACTACAAGGTTCTTCAACTACTTGCTAGACTACTCATCAGCGTTGAGTGTACCACTCTGTCGACTAATCTCTACTTTATCACTCGAATTACGTGCAATGGAAGGCCATACTATTTATCATATTAATGTCTGGTTTTTGATTCATTGCATCGAAAGTTATGAATGGTGGAGTGGTCATAATTATTTTGACATTTCGAATCCCTTCTGAAAATGAGCTTAGTCGAAGTACTGAGAAGGACATAGTTTAAACACACCGAAGCCTCCGCCTCGTCCGTATATAAGCAGATACGGTAGGTATACTCTTTCATACTCTTGACTCGTAACCCTGACGCAACATCATTTCACCTTCGTTATTGAGCTGATCATCGTGGTCTCATTTTATAAAAACTCTCCTACAATTGTCCATAATAATCCTATTATCTTAATTATGAAATTATCGCTGTTGTAATCTTTACGCAATATTTTTGTATTTTGCTTAAATAAAAGTTCAATTACTGAAGTTCGATATGCAATAACTCAAGTTTTGAGCAAATCTAACGGCTACTGTACCTGAATTCAAAGTAACACATTCAATTCGTGCACTTCATATAGTCATGAAAGAAACGGATCCAATGTCATCGTATACTTGACCCTTTATAAACGGACAAATTTTGACTTGAATACTCAATAATCTCAACTTCATTTCAAATGTACTATTATTTGCATGAGATAACGAAATAAACAACAGTGAGGCAACCTTAGTTACTGATTCTTGGTAATAAAAAAGAGACATTATAAAGCGAGGTACTATGAAGCTTTGCTCAGTTTTCACCTTTCAACTATATCGATGATGTAATTCAATGTGCTCCTTTCAATATTTTTCTTCGCGTGAAGTCAGTCTTTTTCACATCATTTCCATGCGTTCTAAGGTTTTTTCGTTCTAATTTGTACATGACTTGTTGTGTAGAGTACAATGTGAGTCACTTCTAATTTACCTTCTTGGACATGTCCTTAACGAACTCGTGGTTTTCGAGCAGGCAGACGATGGGTGGCTGTTTTGCTTGCTTGCTGTAAGTAGAATTCCAGCCAACAGTTGAATACGTGTCCCTTAGCCGTTTACGTTTTTATATCGCAGTTGATATGAATTGATAAATTTCATATATTTTCTTCCAGAACTAAGTGATTTGACGAATAATCTTTATCTTCCACAGTTATTTTTCTTACTGCAATGCTCTGAAATAAAAGAAAAAAAACATATAATAATTACATTGTGTTAAGATTACTGGGAATTTGATTATGAAATATATCTTCATATAAGTATGTAATACACTATTTTGATATACGTTTTCCTATATATTTCACTGCTGGTGATTCGGCAGTTTTCGTTCATTCCGTATTAATTTACTACTACGGTAATGATGCTGGTCGAGAGGCGACTTCGAGTTAACAATGGGTCGTAGAGCGGCAAAGAAAACTCGCTATGTCAACAACTCATCTTAACTGTCAACTCGCAGTGATGGTTCAAGAAGTTCTGTGCAGGAAACGGGAATTATGAAAATGAAGAACAGGATGGTCGGCTGTAAGAAGTTAACAACGACTACTTGAGAGTGACTATGTAGTGAATGTTCACTAGGGTTCGTAGATCGGTAGCCGTTAGCACCAAAGTTGGATTGTTTCACCTCAATACTTGGGTAATTAAACCTTTATTTATACAATACACAAATATACTACGCTACGACTACAATAACGATGAATCAAGAACATGCATAATAGGATTAATAAGGATGTGATTATACAATCAGACAATAATTAACTATCAAATACAAAAGGTGAGAATAATAGAAATTGTATGAGAGTTGTAATTTAATGACATTCCGACAGTCACTTCAATAGTAAGGACGAAAGGGGATTGCGTTAGAGTAGATGAGTAAGGAGAGCCTAGTTGCTGCGAATGCTTATACAGGGGATACAGGAGTGGGCGGAGCCTGGATGTTGAAATACTTGTGACAATTTCTTGTGTTGGCACCAGAGGCTCAATGACTCAGCGACCAGACATTCATACGATATACAGAATCAATTTCCCTTGCATGTAATTTGGGTGATAAAGTAGAGAATACTCTGCGGAGTATTCTCTACAGACTAGTGAGATTTCTTCTGTTGAAACTGCACAAGGTGTTGTAGAAGAACAAAAAAGCGGTTGTTCTCCGTTTTGAGTCAATCGAAAAGGTAACAGGTGATATTTGGGTGCCTTTCGGACGGAAAAAATTATATTTTTAAAAACCGAAAATTCTGTTCAAAGTGTCGTTGGATGGACCAATAAAAAGCCTTGAAATACTTTCCGAAGCCAAAATTAAACCAAAAAAGTTCGCATTACTGTTTGATGATCTGTGGCCGATGTGATTCATAAAACCGTTTCAAATTACGAATCGTTCTGCAAGAGGTGCTTATTTCTTCTTCATGACAATACTCGTGCTCTCAATAATTTGTATAATTATGATCTTATAATTGTAATTTGACAATACGCGGTCTAAAACTGCAACTGTTCTTTTCTAACCAATTTAAAATATATATGCAAATAGAGTTATATGGATAATAGAGAATACAAAAAGATCCTCATATCATAGATTTTGAGCGTGTGAAAGTACAGTTTGTACAACTTTTCCATTAAGCTCGGTGAGCTTGACTCGGCCTACGTGCTTCAAATATACTTTTAAATCGCAAGAAATATGGATGCGAATGAAATGTCTCCGGTATGATGTCATTCTAGAACAATGTATTGTGTCAAAGTGTATTATGTAACGTACGATACGATTCACTTTACTGTTTGTTTTATTTTAACGGGGGCGCAGTGACTCAGTGGTGGAGGTGCAGCAGTGACACGCCGGCCCGAATCAGTTCGCGGCCGCCCCCCAGGCCTACCAAGCCCGCCATCCCTCCGGGGTCGGTAAATTGGTACCAGAGGAGTCTGGGTAAGATAACTGGCACTGACTTGGTGAAGAGTGGTCAACTCAAGTCATTGTATAGACCAGGCACGCATTCAACCACCACCACGACATCACGTTGAACATGAATGCGGGGGCGCATCCCACCACAAGGGATTGATCAACGCCAAAAATTATCTATTATTATCTTTATTTTAACAGCTGATTTTTAGTAGGTCTAGAGTAGGTTCGATGTGGAAATGTTGTTCTTTAGAGTGAACTAATGTTAGATTGTTGAGGAGCAGATATTCATCTGACATGCTGTCGTTAGTAAATTCACTGGCTTAACACATGTAGACAAAACCAGACTTGCGTTTCTTCAATTTTCGCTTTGAAGAAGCAATGAAAACACCACAATAATAGAGCCACTTTCCTAAAATTTCCAAACAGGGTGAGCAAGTAGAGCTTTCATAAGTATGCCAGTACTGTTATTCATTTGAGAAAAAAAAATAGAAAAATAGAATTAAAAAATAGATACGACCGATAGTCATGAAAATAATGTGGCCGATTATAAGAAAATTAGATCTTCAACAAAATTTATGTCCAACAGGGATTTATACAATTAAGGATGAACACATACAGATAGAACAGTACACAAATTGGAAAACTTGCACCTGATCTACCGTCTAATTTTATTGTGAAATCACTGTTAGTTTCATGACGAGTTTTACTTGGCTCATCTACTTTATGATGTATCATTTTTTTCATTTTTTTTTCCTCTTGCTTTTTTCCTCTTGCTTCTTGCCTTTCCTTTTTACTTTTTTGCCGAACTTACAACTATTTAGAGCGTTTGAAGACGTTGTGTATGTTGAGAAGGCTGAACCATCAAGATCCGTTCAGCAGCGATGTGGTTAGATTTTTAGAATCGTCTTTGTTTGTTTTGCAGCACATCATATAGCTAGCTAGCATTGTTCAGTTTTTTCAACATACGCAATTATATGGATATTTGAATGCCCTTCTTCAAACATTGTGCAGACCCCAGCAATTTTTTCATTAGTTATTTTCTCGCACAACACTCGCCAATGGTGATGATACCAGCCAGACCCATTCCGTGATCGTAAAATTGCTTTTAGCTGACAATGAATCCATCCATCGACATATTTTCGAGAAGCATCCTCCATTTTACACGTTCGCGTTTTCTTCTTATGAGTTCTCGTAACATCACCATCCCACACATGCTTCATCCTTAACGCACATTCGAGCATGACGCATCCAATCGACGAAACATATTTCAATGACTGGTTTGATTTCATGTTTTTCGGTCTTATTCAAAAAATAAAAACATTCTGAAAACTATTCGATTACTTTGTCAAGCTACGTTTGGTTGACAACACATGTCTAGGCTGCAAAGCCAAGCACTGACTCATTTGTAGAATTGAAGAGGTCAACCCTTATTTTGGTATTTATTAAATAGTCAGTGACCTCTTTGAGAAGCACAAATGCCGCCCTTACACCTCATTTTTTTCCGCATGATTCATTCTACAGATCTTCCTCGAAGTTCATAGATAGCCCAAAGTAGAGGTCAGTTTCTCCAAGGTGATTTTTAAAATTCGGTTTCTGCAAATCAAAATTCAGTGACCTTAATTACTTTTCCTTGACACTATGATTTTCTCATGAATCAGTTTTCCTTCATTTTTATGCGCATTTTTTATCCTTTTCCACTTCTTTTTATTTTTAGACTTTCTTCCGTAATTGTCTCTACATATCCTGTACTCGTCGAAAATGAGATGTTTCGATCTACGAGACAGAAGTTGCATAGGAATCTTACACCAACACCAATGGCCATCAATCTTTTATGCGTACACTAGGTCAGGGCTTTTTTCGGTAGAT
>KN716356.1:212124-226177 GCA_000816705.1 Dictyocaulus viviparus
AGTTTTACTACTGCATTACCACCGTCTTCACTATGGGAAAATAAACCATACAGCAACGCAATAAGTCAGTGAGAAATGTGTATTAATGGTTGGAAACATTTCTTTCCCGAGTTTATTATGACCAATTTATAAAAGTAGACATTATGTAAAGAGTAAATGGAATAAGTAATTTCCGTTCATTAAAACAACGGTGTTTTTCATATTCAAATAGTAGTATTGACTTACTTCATAGGGGATTGAATAGAATTCAATCGAATATTGAATGTCAATTGATTTATGTCGATCGTACAATGCGGAAGGGTGAGGGGAAAGTTTAGATGAAAGCTTTTCAACTTCCGCAAATAGTGAATTAAAGCATTTCGTCAACGAGAAACTTTATGAGAACAAAAATATCTACAACAACTTGAGGCTTTAACTTGGAAGGGTATCGTAAAAGTCTGAAGAAAAAATGAGAAAAGAAAACTGTTTCAGAAATAAGCAGCAGCAGCATTGCACAAAAGTTCAACAATACGTCACGAATTGAAGGAGAGCGGTGAGGTCGAGGGAAACATTAGTTCATTCAAAATAGGGAGCGTATCTATGATCATATTTGAAGAGGAAAAAGATTTTATTATTGTAGAGCTGCTTACAAAAGCTGAAAATAACACAAACATAGACACCATGCAATATTATGAGCAATCGATCTTTCGGCATAATGTAGTAAACAATCGGAAAGCTTATTGATAATAAAACTATCACTACTGTTAGTGTGCAGATGCGACAATCAAAGGAAGTACGATTAATGTTTCAAATGTTTTCTTGAAACTTTTTGTGAGGATCAAAAAGAGTGAACTATATTGTTTGTGCAAAACACAATGACGGAAAGCAATTTTAAAAAATGCACACATTGAAAAAACGACTATCTGTAGGTGTTGCGGATGCACAGTTGCAGCAATAGCTATCCCAGAAAATTCTGTTCTTGAGAATTGATCCAATCTAATCTCAAGCATCTAGTTTTTATGATATAACAAAACCAATACGCTAAAAAGCATCTCATTTGCGGTAGGATGAATTACGATAGTAGATTAATAATAATTGACCCCTTCCAAGGTGAACTTCTTCTCACAATGAACTATATCTCGGAGATCAAAGAGAACCAATATTTCATGTATCATCCTGAGGTTGGAGAGTGCGGAACATTATTTAGTACTCTCATGATGCCACCACTTAATATGAAGGCGTAATCCTGTCATAATTATTACCTAGAAAGATTTCCTATCATTAATATTGAGAATAATGATTTTTGCTTCAAATGGTTCTGTATGAGTCAAAGTGGCTGTTAAAATTATCAATGAGAAGGCTCTCAGTGAACTTCTTCATGTGTGTTTTGCATGAAGGGCGGTTCACTCGAGCAAATGTCGGTGTTCAATTGGCGTTCGGCTGTCACTCGATCGGCTGTTGTTCCCTCAGGATGTCTCGATGGCAGTTAGCTATTTCTGTAATTCTTCTATCTATGACCATTTCATCATCTCACACAAGCACTAGAAAAAGTACAGGTGTGTACGTGTTTCATTACAAATACTGTCTTACAATATGAGAAAACAAAGCTTATTATAGGAATTCAGTTCCATGATACTTTGTTTGTGGATTTTACATCTTCAAATTAATGAAATAAATCAGCGTATTTTATATGTGAGGCGTACGATTAAATATTGTCAATGGGAAAACATCAACCTCTGGCAGTAAATTAATGTCATTCATAGAAGCACAAAGAGTTTTCACCAGTTCTTAAGAGCATACCGAATTTACTAAAATATGAACTAACAAGGATTATTTCATCATTTTACGCTCAACTGAATGATTCTTTCGTTTTCGCTTTTCTTTCACACCATTTCTACGTCATTTAGTTGACCACGTAGAGACTTCCCATTGTTTTCGGCTTAGATTGTTCGTTTTTGTCTTCATACAGAACGAATTGGACTTCATTTCAACACATTCCGTCCGTTCCACTTTCGTATTCACTAGGTTGAATCACTCTTGAATCAACGTCGTTTTTCATTCGCAATAATACGCTGTCATTCATTACGATTGTGTTATATAAATTGAAAAAATAACTCGAATACGTGATGAGGAATACCTAATATTATGATTTATTTATTAAATTCAATCGTATGCTGCGAAACGCTTCACGCAACCCCGATGAACTTCAACTTTAGACAGTAGGTGTTCAACAGCTGGTGCCAATTTTTGTGTTGATTGGTCAACAAAAAAGTCTTGGCATTTCTCATTTCTCAACTGAATGTACACTTTATTGTCGAAAAGAATGAACACAAATAAAATCGTTTCTTCTATTTTCATTCTTTCTTTATGACTTACCCTAAGCCACAAATAAATTGTAAGAATCCACATCACCAACTTCGGCTGCATTCGCTTCCCCTTTTGAGTTCCATTTATTCATTCCTAGCAAGAAATCACGTCTACGAATCAAAACGTTTTGTCCGATTTTCATGAGATCATTACAATACACAAAAATTGCGACATATCTCAATTTAAAGATGAAAAGAGCAGTCACGAAACATTTGTGGTATGGTGAGAGTAAATTGAATATGAATTTGTTGTTGATTGCCAATTCATTCATGTTATTGTGAAAATAGAAAAAGTTTCATAATTGACGATGGCTTACACTTCTCAGATTTTGTGCAGCAATTGTGGTTTGGTTGGATGCAAAGCTTTATGATTTCTTTTAGGACTAGCCAGTAGGACATCGAATTAGATAACGAAGGAATAACTCATTCTATTGAGGCACGAAAGATTTACGTATCTCACTTTTTATAGCTTATTAGAATGTCTTGTGTGCTTGAAATATGCCTATTAATTTACACAAGAGAATCTATCTACATGTGTATATGAGGGTTTATCTCAGTCATCAATTCGACTAGGTGGTGTCGAGTCGGGAGATATGCAAGAATTGTTCAAAACGACATCCGATGAACGAGCACCGTCCTGAACATATGTTTCGGTCTAAGCTGGACTCTCTACACCGAATTCGATTCCTTAAAAAATTTTATAAAAAACCATTTCATAATCGATATTTTCTAAAGACAAAATAAAAAAGCTCTATTCGGTAAAAGATCGTTTTCTCAAATATACATCAAGTTCAGAAAATCACGAGCAAAACAAAATGGGCATTCAAAGTAACGAATTCAAATTTATGATCTACTACTAAGTTACGGAATCACCTCTGACATTGGTTGCTGTATTCGACATATATCCAATTGAAATAAGTGCAGAATGAAATACATCTGCTTGGTCCTCATTGTAGGAGTATCTGATTTGTACAAATAGTGTAGTGTAATTATATTCTACAAAATATTTAAGCAGTACTATTAACCTCAATGTAAACTAGTATCTTTGGTCTTATGCTAACAAACTTTTCAAGAACCGTATGATTCCAGTGTCTCTTATTTCAGAAATTAACAGCGCTGGACGACCAAAATGTGATTATTCCAGAAAAAAAAATGAATAGAAAATATTAGAGAGTGTGAAGGATGAAAGCTTTTCACCTTTTTGCCTATTCATTTTTTTCTTAATCCTGTATACAATTTAATATCTATTTTTCGACTTTTATACTAAGAATTCATGTGGATTGTAATCAACAATAGGTGAAACACTTTTAACAAGTTAACTATGGAGTCCACCTAATGTGCCGAGTATTTCATAGGAATTTATTTTTATCTATATTCATAGAACAATCGCAAAATTCATATTTTTGCATACAGTTCTGAGATATATTTCGATAGTCGAGTTTTAATTTCATCTAGATCAACTGGAATCTCATTGATCATCGACAGAATCCATCGTGAACCAATGAAACTTGTACATTTTCATATTGCGCGGAATACTAGTCCAATGAACTGTAAGCATTCGCTAAGCATCATCGTCATTATCTAAAACTTTGGTGAAAAGGTCTGATCATTAGGTAGGTGGTCATCTTGTGGTACGTTTGATGTCCACTGAAATTCAAGCATGTATGGCTCGGGTCATCGGTCATCATTTTACACATCACTTTTGTGGCACACCTAATCTATGACAGCTTGGTGTATAAGAATTTAAACTATTTATTATGTTGAACGCCTATACTCAATTGAGTTGCCACCATGCAAGTTTTAAGAAAAACATAAAGTGCCTGTTTATCTTCGTCCTTAATCACTAATACAGAGCGAAGTTTTCTCTGCATTGCTCAAGGTAAACTAATGAAATGAACAACCTCCACTGTAGCTGCTGAAAAATGTACTGTATCGTTGAATTCAACAGCACAGTCTGAGAATCTTCGCGAAGAGAGAAAATATCAAGTTGAATTTCATCACTTATATATCCTCCAATTTGATCATTGACAAAGTCAAGAGGACGCTATTATTTCTTGAATATGTTCCTCATCTGGATGAAGATTACAAGGAAAGACTCAAGTCCATTGCAATTCTTTCGCTATTGTCTTCGTTAATATCGCAATCTTATTCTAAAGTCTTCATGAAAATGTTTAAACATAAATCGATGTAGCCTATTTAATATCTAATTCAATATAGTCATCGTGGACCAATGCCTGGTCTTGTGCATCATATGCCCTTCCTATTTGATCTTCCTTGTCTGACTATGTGCGGCTGCCCCAATAATCGTTGATCGTTGACGGAAATAACGACATCAGATTCCGTTTCTCATTTGTATAGTACAGAAATGCACAGCATCATCCCTTTCAATGGAGCGTTGAATCGCGCTCAGTGATGCTCCATTATGTTTTTGTAAAGTGCAAGTTTTTGTGGCATATGTTGAGGCGGAATGAACCGTGGTAATCGAAAGGTGAACCAGCAGTTTAACGTTTTTTGCCTTTTGCACTGTATCCTCGCTGCTGATGTATATTACTAAACAGCCCGTTTACGTCTACGTTTACGTCTGCTAAGCTTCTGTGTTATGTTCATTATATCCAATTCACGAACTAAATGCACGTAGCTTGGGTCAGTTATCCAAATTATATTCGTTTTCCATTAACAATCTTTTGCAAGGTTAAACTTCACGCTATTTTTTCTAGAATCATTACTAAAGTCTGCCCACATTTCCTTTCTTAAACTTCATTTAGTCTAATGAATACAATAACCAAAGGAAAGTCGAAAGAGAAGTTACCATCCACTGAGTTTTGCTTCCATATCATCTAATTTAAGTTATCGTATTATTTTCCGATTAGTAGCTGAGAATACTGTGAACATCACGAAATAACTGTTGGTAGTGACATTATTGCATAATTCACAAAGTTTATGTGTTGAATGAGGAACACCTTGTCATTGAGAGCTTCTGCGATCGCTTCTGTCTCGAAACAGTCGAAAGCTCATTTGAGATCGATCAAGGCTGTTGAATGAGGAACACCTTGTCATTGAGAGCTTCTGCGATCGCTTCTGTCTCGAAACAGTCGAAAGCTCATTTGCGATCGATCAAGGCAAGGCAGAACGATTATTTGCTTTTTTGTGACACATTTACGAGACTCATGAGTGTATGAATTTGTCGCATGTCTATGCGGTTTTAAAACCTTGCATACTCTCGTGGTTGCTCTTTATCTAATGTCGATAGATAAACAAATGAAATGACATTGTACATATCTGCACTTGTAAAAACCCTATGGAAAATATACAAGCAGCCAAGGTGGACAACAAATGTCAGTGTCTCAACGGTTTCACTTTTGCAAAATGTTATATTTTAATTTCTGCCTTAGCATGATGCATACCAATTCCATATTTATGAAAAGAAGTGACGGATCCAGAAAGAAAGGGCTTTTGAAACAGCACTTTTGTCATCTTAGTCCTCACATGAAGATAAAAGAATGCCACTGTATAGAATACTCTGTCGAGTAACCTCTACTTTATCACTCGAATTACTTGCAAAGGAACGCCAAATTATATTATATCATATTAGTTACTGGTCTCTGAGTCATCGTATCGAAAGTTAGAAATTGTGGAGAGGCGAGTGAAAATGCAAATGTCTCGAATCATAAGAGGTGATAATTATTTCGATTTACTTCTGGACACGAACTTAGCTAAGGAACTGAAAAGGGCATTGTTTCAACATACTAAAGTCTCCGTCTCCTTTCTATATAGACGGATACAATAAGTATACTCCTCCATATTCTCCACTCATAACCCCAAACATAACCCCCTTTCACCTTCGCTATTACAGTGATTATCGTTATCTTATTAGTAGAAGTCTTGTACAATTGTCCATGATAATTTTATTGTTTTAACTCTCTATTTTATCGCTGTGTAGTCTTGATGTAATATTTTCGCATTTTGTTTAAATAAAGGTTTAATTACCTGAGTTTGAGGTGCAATAACTCAACTTTGGAGCAAACCTAACGGCTACCAAACTCCGAACCCGAATTAACATTGCCATTACCGAAGAGTTCCAAGTATAACTCGTTCATAAATTTCTTCTTTGCATTTCTGACAGCAGTAAGTGCTATATCATAGCGGAGAAGAACAGTCATCTAGGTCTTCTGGTTGTTGAGGCATCAATTAGAGTTTTGAATACCCTTCCCATCTCAGGTACGTGATTCATCACTTCTCCTAAATCTAAAGTCTTTTCTTATCCCTCCAATGCGAGTTTGGCATGTTCGAGCATTACTCGGTAGGTGCCTACACCTCTACTGGGAGTGTAAATTGAAAGGTTTTCGCAGAGGAACCTTTCTTATTAATATTCAACCTTTGCGTTTTTTGCGCTCTCATGGAAGTGCTAAATCTGCCAGTCATGTCACTAGAGAAAGTGGTGCAGTGATACGTAGATTTCAGAAAAATAAATCGGGATAAGACAAGTAGCAGTGAAATTTCGAAAAGCGATCAATTCAAGTCACTGTATAGACCATGCTCGCATTCTAACATCTCATGATATCGCGTGGTGTCCGACTTCATAGGCGCACATCCCGCAGCAGAAGTTGATCGACGCCATGGTTATCTCAATAGTTTGTTAATTCGGGTTCAGAGTTAGGTAGCCGTTAGGTTTGTTCCAAACTTGAGTGGTCACACTTCAAACTTGGGTAATTAAACCTTTATTTAAACACTACACAAAAATATTATATCAAGACCAAAACAGCGATAAATCAAGAATCAAGGCAATAGAATTATCAGTAACAATTGTACATGGTTTTTAATAGCATGAGACAACGATAATCAGTTTAATAGCGAGGGTAAAAGGAGGTTATGCTAGAGGTTATGAGTGAAGAGTAATGAGGAATATACTTACTGTATCTTACTGTATCTTATATAGAGAGGAGGCGTAGACTTTGGTATGAGGAAATATCGTCCTTTTCTACCCTTTAACTAAGTTCGATTCCAGAAGGGAAATCGAAATTATGAAATGTTTATGACCTTTTATAAGTCAAGACATTTGCACTTCCACCTCTACCCTTTCTTACTTTCGATGCCATGATTCAAAGACCAGGAATTAATATGGTATATAATATGACTTTCCTTTGCAGGTAATTCGAGTGATGAAGTAGAGATTGCTCGACAAGGTATTCTCTTACAAATAACTAGTGTTTAGTCCTTTCGGTCACTTGGATTTTTCGGCTTTCATCGAAAAGACATGCATTGAGATTTTTGATGCAAGTGTTAACAAGTTGTGTACATAACAGATCGGCGTCACCTAAGACTTTTGAAATTTGAACAACATAGCTTACCCCTAGGACTTCAGCAGCTTCTCTATGTTTCTCCTAAAAGGACTCGCCGCATTTTGTGGGGCTAAGAAAATGATATCCCTTGAATTTATTGTATTGAGCGGCGGTTAACTTCCAAAGTTCTATGAGAACTGAATGTTGCTTCTCATAAGCAGCTAACCTATCTCTCGATGTGGATGAAGACTCAGTAATTTTACTACTCCTGACTGCGACTTGCGACATAAGCGCAACAACTTACGCATCCATGAATGTACCTTTGTCAATGCGGAAACTAGGGGCCCAATGCAGCAGATCCAGGGAATCCATCACCTGAATGCACTCCTCAAATTAAATGCAAAATTGAATTCAGTGATTGATTTAATTCCTAACTGTCACATAATGTATCGCTGGGCAGTCTTGTCACTAACTTCTGTTAGATCCCTCCAAGAGGAGATTCGCGGTATTACTATTTTATGGATTGATTTTTCAAATCAATTGAGATGATAGAAATTATTCAGCTTAACGCTGTTAACGACTGTTTGATGCGTCTATTTATTAATATATTTGGTAGCTAAATGTGAGAATACATTGTTCTAACCATTGCATTTCTGACGTAAATCCAATAGCTAATGCTTCTTAATAGAAAAAATGAATCTATGTAGGCACAAGCGCCATAAAATAATTGGTTATTCAGTTGCATCATCTTCACAGATAGCGCTGTTATCATTGTAGCAATGTTACATTCGATTCTTATAATGCTACTTCTAAGGTCTCATATGTACCATGGTATCACATGCGTGACCCATTCTGTGATCTTAGTCATTGGTTTTTGTTAATTAGAATCAAATATGCACCACTCACATTGGTGGTGGTTATCTAGGAGCACGTTTTCGTCTTCTTCGATGCCATTCTGCAGCTTTCATTTCTTGATCTGTCGTCCTTTCTTCTCTTTATGACTAGCGTTTTGGTTTCGATTTTGGCCCATATTCCTCTGTTTTTTGCAGACGAAACAATTTTAGGAGGTTCCTACTCCGATGTCCGGCTTGGTGTTGGGCTTACTCGTTATATTTCGGAAGACACACTTCAAGCACTCTGTTAGTAGTTCATAAGATCGTTCAGGTGGTTGAGGTATCAACCCAAGTCTTGGATGCGTAGCAAAGTGCTGAAAGAGTTGTGAAGTCAAATAAGTGAGCATGTATTTTTGGGGCTGTTGATAAGAGAGCAATTTCGGAGGTCCTAAGGCAGCCCATTCGGCTCTCATTCTTCTCAATAATTCGTCACTCACATCGCTCTCCATGTTCATAGATCGCCCAGAACATACGTAAGATTAAGTTTCTTTGGTTAGGAAACCATCAATCTCGTTTTCTTTTCCATGACACCATGAATTCTCATAATTTGTCTTTTCTTTTTGCTTACTCAAGAACAAGAGGCAGATGGTATTTTCGACAGACTTTCATAACAATTGCTAGCGTTTGAATGTGATCCATACAGCAGAATACCATGCAAAATTCTGTTTATTTCACAGATTAAATCTCATCCAATGATATTCGTATGAGCAGCAGATTAAGCTCTCTGAGAAGGTTTAATGTACAGTCAATATCGGTGATTTTTGACATAACCGCTAACGTTGTAGTGTTAAGCTAGGATCAATTTGTGACAACAGCATTCGATTTTAAGTAACTTTCTCAGTTCTTAATTCCTCGACAATTTTAATATTTTTCAGCTAACAATTATTTCTTTTCATAATTTCGAAAAAGAAAGGTGGCGTTTCCACTGCATTTTGACCTGTACAATATGTTGCATCATGTATAGAGGAGATGATGATTAACTGGTAGTAAATGATTCATTTTGCCAGTAAGGTTGTGTGATCCTTGCTGGTTTTGACTCGGTCCGTTTAGGTAGTAGTAGTAGTAGTAGTAAACTCCTTCACGGTAAGACCTGTGCTATGCTGTACTCAATAAGTTGTGGCTACTTGAGGGGTGTTGCCACGCTGGGTATGGTATCTACCGATCGGAGAGCTGAGCACGTGAGAAGAGGGCTCATCTCGTTGATCTATCAACCAATGTTTGTTAATTAATGCATACCGAACATTTTAATCCAATGATGAGATGTCATGGGGTTGAGCCACGGATTTCAAGCCGTTTAGTCGCCATGCTCGACCTCAGTTGACGCATAGTGGGTAAATCACTGACCAAAAACCACTTTGTACTCCCTTTGAGAAGCGGTGGTACTCATTACCACTCATTCTCAATTTTGTTAGAACATTTGTGTCAACGTTTTCTTCATGTCTCTTTAGTAAATTATGATCGCGACTTCTCTATTTGATGGGATAAAACGAACGGTTTATCCGTTTTATCCGGTTTATTAATAACATGCGTTACTGTTGAATTGCAAACATTTTTAAAACACAGTCTTAACAATATTGGATCAGACCAATTAGTGAGTAAAAATATCACTAAATAAGAAAAATCAAGAAAAAAATTACGGATTTCATTACAATCTATTGTCTTAGAAAATGCTTGTCTTTTGATAACAGTGAGAATTCCTCTCAACAGAACAATCATTAGATGGAGCAGATGAATTACTTGAATCATAAAGATCATATTCTTGACAATCTCCCTCTGTCCTCATATATCTATTAGTAGGTATCAAACATCAAATATTTATAAAGACCAAGTTATGGATAATTACGCATCTTTACTAAACATTAAGAGCTTGTACTGAGTAATGTTTTTGTCGTCAGATCCGCGCTGCATAACCGTTAAATGCTTGGAGAACGAACTTTGTGTTATAAGGAACGGTGAACCAGAATGCATGAGGAAATTAAAGCTGTGAGTCTTCTATTGGTTTCTATACATCGCACAGAAAATATTCATTCTTTTTGGTGTCAAAAACCTCAGCAATTTGAAAATGCATTGAGTTCAAACCATTTTTTAAAATATGTTCATAATTGTAGATAGATCAATCAAATTACGTTCATTTTTTAAATGCTGGCGACATATTCACAATTCGATAAACATCTGGCCACCTTTCACTGTATAGGCGTAGCCATTTTTTCTATTGAGCTTTATCGCTGATTCTATTCAAACCATACTTATTGAAAATTTCAAGATCTTCGCGAAAGTTCTGTCCGTTTTCAGAAGAAAATAGAGTACATATTTTTCTCACCGTCAATTAACTATATTAAATAACTTGATTACCCCTATTATTAATGAGCTTTTGTTGGTATGATGGCAATTTGTATATTCAATTTTAGCAAAAGTGTTTCAACAGTGGATGCGAAAAATTGAACCAGTGGTTTTGTGGTAGTTTTTCCATTCTTGAATTTCTTGCCCCTCAAAAAACCTTTTTAGGACGGAAATTGGGGTTCTAGTTCTAGGAGTATGATGGATACAACAAAATTTCCCATCCTAGTTCTGTAATCTTTTCAAAAGTCTGCAGAGCAACATATGGCCTGCACTATCATGATGCAGGACAGCATACTGTCCTTTTGATTTGACACCGCCAGCTTTTTCCTTGGACTGTTGTCTTTGAATTATAGAGTTGCTAAAAATATTTCTCCAAAGTGAGCTTCTGGTCCGATTATAGATGCACATAATCTATTCGTCTTTAAGTGGTCCACCATATGCACAACATTTCCTTAATCAGAGTCAAATTTGGTTTAAAGTGGGACAGCTATGTTTCCTTTGTTCACAACATCCCCTTTGGCTTACGATGTTTTCGTAGGTAATTCATTTTGTTACGAGTAAGCAGAAATGTGCATATCACGAATCTATCATCTAGATTCTTACTACTTAATGTAGAGAATACTCTGCCGATTAACCTCTTTTATATCACTCGAATTGAATACAAAGGAAGGAGATGTTATTTATCACATTAATTTCTAATCTCTGAGTCATCGTATCGAAAGTTATGAATGGTGGAAAGGCGAAACTACAAATGTCCTGAGTCATAAAAGGTCATAATTATTTCGAAGTCTCCGACTCCTCCCTATATAAGCGAATACAGTAAGTATACTACTCCTGACTCATAATTAATAACGCGACCTCCTTTGACTTTCGTTATTGAACTGATCATCGTTGCCTCATTTTATAAAAAGCCTCATTCAATTGTCCATGATGATCTTATTGTCTTAATTCTTAATTTAGTACTGTTGTAGTCTTGTTTTTCGTACCAAAGTTTGAAGTGCAATAACTCAAATTTGGAGCAATCCTAATGGCTACCGAATCCGAACTTGAATTACCTTGATTACCTGGATTCCCGTTTAACATCGACTAAGTCGAATGGGCACCAGAAAAACTTCCATTTTTCCCTATCGCGCGCAAGGGTAGTCCAGTGAGTTCTTTCCGCTCTAGGGATTCGTTGTGCATCATAATCCCTTTCTAGGGCCTTAGTGAAGAGGTCAGACCATCGGGCTGGTGGTCTTCCTGCAGTGCGTTTGAAATCCAGTGGAATCCAATCACTTACAGCTCGTGTCCTCCTATCATCATCCATGCGCATCACGTGTCCGGCCCACCTAATCTTCGAAAGCTTGGCGTGCACGGCTGCGTCTCCGATTTTTGATAGTTGACGTAGATCGGAACTTCGTATTCCCTCTTTCACCTGAGTGATGCGGGAAACGCCATGCATTATTCTTTTGATTGAGCGCTGTATTGTGCTCAATGAACGTTTATCCTGCTTTCGTAATGTCCAAGTTCCTGAAGCATACGTTAAGGCACGAAGAACCGTCGCATCAAAAACGTGACCTTTGAGCTTTGCCTTCTTTGGCCAGCTCACCACGTCCTCGATGCTCTTATACGTTACCCAAGCCACTCGTTTCCTTCTGCTAAACTCTGGTACTATGTTGTTTATCATAGTGATCTAACTACTTAGGTACACATAGCTTGGGAATTCGTAGATATTCTTTCCGTTGAGCTTAAATGGGGCATCAGTAACGTATCCGTTCTTCATGAACATCGTTTTTTGAGGTTTAACTTGAGGCCGATTTCTCCACAAGCACTGTCGAAGTCGGCTAACATTTGTTTCGCTTGCTCGATGTTTCGTGTAATAAATACGTCATCGGCGAAGCTAAGATGGTGAAGTTGCCGACCGTCGATCTTCACTCACATTTCGCCCCATTCCAATTTTCGCATGATGTTCTCAAGAGTGGCTGTGATCAACTTTGGCGAAATAGTGTCGCCATGTCGAACCCCTCTTTTTACGTCAATGATAATGTCTTTATAGAGCGGGGTAATTTTGGTAGTGAAATTTTTATATAGCTCACGAAGAATCTTGATACACGGAGTTGGAAGCGCTTGATTTGTCAACGCTTCCATAACCGCTTCTGTCTCTACAGAATCAAAAGCTTTCATTAGATCGATAAACGTGAGACAGAGTGGTTTCTTATACTCTCGTGATACTTCTATGAGTCTTGTGATTGTGTGAATATGGTCCATCGTGCTAAACCCTTTCCGGAACCCTGCTTGCTCACATGGTTGTTCTTCGTCTAGTCTTCTGCCAATCCTGTTAAGGATGACTCGTGTAAAAAGTTTATAGACGACTGACAACAAGCAGAATGGGTGATAATTACCAATGTCGTGAACGTCTCCCTTTTTGTGCAACAACACGGTCCTGCTAGTTCTCCATTGACTTGGAACTTTGCAATCTGACAGAGTCTAGTCCTGTCTGGCCCGGGAGCTGTACGATTTCTTACCGACGAAATCGCATGTCGGGTTTTGGAAGGAAGAACGTTTGGAACAACATAATCGTCTTTTCTGTCATTACTTGGAGGTAGACGAACGTGGCTACCGAAGAGATTTGAGTAGTAATTGTAAATGATTTTCTCCATCGCCTTTCTGGAGGAGGTAGGTGTTCCGTCCTGGTGTCGGAGAGTCGTCATCTTGGTCTTGTGATTTGTGAAGCATCGGCGGCATAGCGAATGCTTTTTCCAGCCTTAGCTGGTTTCATTCGTCACTTCTGCTTTTTCCTCTTTCCGAACTTCAACCGCTTCTCTGCAGCATTTCGCAAGTTTCAACGTTAGCCTGTAATTGCCTGCGGCTTTAGCTGCTCCACGTTGGCGTAACAACTCAAGAGCTCTTAAAGACAAACGTCTCTTAATAGTTATTGAACTCTCGGCGCTTTTTGCACTATCGTGGAGGTATTTCATTAGCCGGTCGTATTCTTCTTCGATGTTGTATGACAATATCTTCCACAAAAGCTGGCTAAGGAATTGTATAAATCCCAATTTTTCATTTTGGGATTTCGTTTTTTGAAAATTGCAGCTTTCTGTCCTTTGCATGTGAATAAAAATTTGGCGCGAAGGAGGCGATGGTCGGATCCCGTGTAGAACTTGGGGACAACGGCGACGTCCGTTAGGCAAAACCTTCTATTCACTATGACATGGTC
>KN716357.1:9356-68210 GCA_000816705.1 Dictyocaulus viviparus
TTCCCAAAAGCTACTCAAAGTGTTGTATGAATCGCAATTTGTTTTCATTCTAGGATTTCGTGTTTTAAAAATTGCAGCTTTCTCTCTTTTGCGTGTAAGGTACAAAAAAGCCACTAATACTACGTAGTACCCTTATCTCAATCAACTTCTCTACAACAGGGTATTTGTAAGTTAACCCTGTGCATAGGGTATTTTTTTTTCAGATTTTTCCCATCCATCAGATTGCACGCAAACACAAGTCTCTTTCACAGTAGTTGTAGAATGCGTATTCGTGGTCAGAGTAATTTTCTGCTTGAAAGACAGTACTCCTTAAGCCTTTTATCTGGAACAAAATCTATTCCAGATAAAAAAGTAATGAAGGAACGTTACACATATTTTGAACAAATCCGTTTTTTATACGACTTACAACAAACACCATTCACTAGCTGAACGATAGTTGGTATAGGGATGGGCGAGATCTTAGAAATGTATGAGCAATGTGATTTTCAATCTTGCAATCAGTTCTTTGATATCTTTATCAAAATTCAATCGAAATTTCGAAAGACTAGTGCTATTTTAATGAGTTTCATCATTTAGCCTGTTGATAATTGTGGTTTTCTAATTTTTGCTGAAACTCGGAAAGTTCTTGAAATACAAATTACTTATCTGGTAGTTGCATTATCTGATTGAAAACTCTTCCATAAAATGAACCCACCAACTATGAAATCAACTGACTTTGTTGATTTTTGAATGTCAAACTTCCTAGCAAAAGCCCCTCCCTTGTCAAAGGTATCGGTTGTTTTACCACTTGTTTCACACGAAAGCATTGAGGTGAGCCACATACAAAAGCTCATCCAAGCAAACATTCGACAGCCTACTGAGTTCACTGTAAAGCAAAAGCCTAATTTTTTCATTTTGTTTCAACATCTGGATTTGATGTTAGCACGTGAGCTTAACTGTTCGCAATAATCTTCCACTGAATCCGTCCTTTACGGATCTCCCTCAGTAAAGGATCTCTGGCAGGTTAGTCGGGAGGCTACGTGGCGTGACCTCTGGTGAAGACAGTGAATTACGCACCAAAATCGACAATGCACTTCCGTTTGGACGTGAATCCTTTCAGGAGATTGACTTGATTCTGCCGTGATGGTCGACTCATACCGTCTACATGCACAAAACAAAACAAGATAAGATAAGATAATCTTTGGCATTGATTCACACCCTGTGCTAGGATAAGCCAACGCATTCGTGTTCGACGTTATCTCGTGGAGGTAGTTGAATGCGAGAATAAATTTGAATTTTGGAATTGAGTTGAATTGAAAAAAAAAGTTGAATTTTTGGTGTTTTGCTTAAATAGAATTCTAATTATCCACATTTGTCGTCGAGCACAAACACAAAGTGAAACTTCTACAGTGTTTTTTTTTCGTTAATTCCAATCTTATTTGTGTTTTACCAAACATTCACTTACTGAAACTCGGCCAACTTCAACCGTAAACGGTATCTAAACAACTATTGATCTTTATAATGCTTTAATATTTCTAGAAAAAACATATTCGAATGGTATATAAAAAACAATTGACAGTGATATTCCATTTATCAATTGAACTCAATACAATAATCGAATTACACTCAATATTATGGAAAAGAGCAGTACGAAATTTTCTATGGGCCAGAACATAGTCCAAACCTTGCAATTTTCTCCAAAACCTTCATACTACATTGTTGTGTAGAAAAATTACGGAGAAGCTGCGAAAACTTCTGAGGACAACTAAGCTTTCTGAACGCGAAAGGTCTTCGGTGAGAATCTGTGGTATAACGCACGAAGGCTAACTTCAGTATCATTTTTACATTTTCTGACAATCGCGAAGAAAAATCAAGTACGACGTCATTTATCAACCCGAAAATGGAAGATATCAGTCGCTAAGCGTTGATAATGAATGACACTGAAGAAGAAATGTGCCTCGCAACAAGCGATAACAGAGATGGCGTTGGTATACAGGTTAACTTGAGCTCGGTCATGAGCACCGATTTTTCTAAACAGCTAACGACCAAAAAGGGCATTAAAAAAGACGTGGTCCAATACCAGCTTTGGCAATTTTGTTTTGTCTTTAGTACACTTCAATAGCTAACTAGGATGAAGATGAAATAGGAGATTGACTTGATTTTTTCATGAACTTGTTAAAGTCTTACAAAGAAAATGACGCATTCTGCAAGGCCGTTGTTGGTAATTTTAATACTAATATTGACCGTGTATGAATGTCTAAAAACTTCACATTGGGAGCAATGAATGGGAATTGGGAGAGCAGCCTTGAAATCGTTTTCCAGGAAGACAAAGCTCAGCAAGTAAGGAAACATTGTTGATATTCCATTTAGCTCAACGTAAAAAGAACCTTGGATTGCTCAAATTATTTATATTTAGGCCGTAAGGTTGACTTAATGAATCCTATAGCTTCACCTCACCAGAAAGAAACAATCGGATAGAGTGTTGCGGTTATAACGAAGAAATAACGAAATACTCCGAATCCACTTTTTCAACACCATAGTTTATTCCTTTGTTGACATATACATTGGAAAGATTGTTCGAGATGACGAGGCGCAATTTAACACGTTATTGAAGTGATTTTGTCTGTGTATTTCCAGTGTCATGCAAGTGAGGGAAGTAATCCAAAGTTTCTAAGGTTAGAGACAGGTCACGCATTACGCGTCCTGTTATTAAATATTAGATGGTCTAGAATATGTGATGTGTATGAACGATGACGGGTGAATATAATTCGCAAGCGACCAAATTCTACTAGACATTGAACACTGCGGAGACATTATGGATCTAATGATAAGACTCTTTATGAGAGCCCTAGAAAACGACTGTACCTCTCAGCAAATCTCCAAATCGAAGCGAAACCATTTGATTACCCGAATTTATCTAAGTGCCCTTGCGCGCGATAGGGAAAAGTGGAACTTTTACCATTGTCCACTCGACTCTGTTGATGGACATTGGTATTTTAAATGACCTAGGTGTTTACCAAAGCAATTATTTCAGAAAAAAAAATAGTATCATCGGCTAATTTAGTAATCTTCGCAAATTTGAAATAGTACTGAGTTATTATTTATTCTATTACTAGAGTGATTTATATGATTCTCTTTGTTGATCACTTACCGGGCTGTTGTCTCCTTCAGTAGTGGTTATTATCTGAAGATAATGTACTTTTTATAACACCACTCAAATATATCATTACAAATAATTGCATGTTAAGTGGAAAAGGTGGGAAATGAGGTTTAATATATATTTTTTCATTTAATGTTAGAAAAGGCAATACTTCATCAGATTGTTCCACCATAGTCTTGTAAACATCAACAGTATTAAATAAGATCAGTTCGCAGCCGACCTCCGGACCAACCAAACCCGCCTTCTCTCCGGGGATGGTATATTGGTACCAGATAAATCTGGGTAAGATAACTAGCACTGACTTGATGAAGAGTGGTCAACTCAATTCATTGTAAAGACCAAGCAGGCATTCAACCACCTCCACCACGTTGAACACGAATGCGTTGGCGCATCCCGCCACAAGGGATTGATAAGCGACAAACATTATCCTATCTTATCTAACAATTTAAGACGTTCATGACATCAATAAATTTATGAGAAAAAATTTTTACTAATGGATATTGATGTACAGTGTAAAATCCGATGTTACGATTGTGCTTCACCCGATGCTGCTAAAAAGAAAGAAGATGCAGCCAAACTTTTCTCGTTTTCAGTTACCACACCACTGCTATCTTCAATGGCCGTCAATGTTTGCTTATACTTCTACAGAAATGGCAGTTCTTCACCCCGTGTATTGAAATAAGTCAACGTATGGATAGCTTATTATGGTTAATGTTGTTAGGAAGAAAGTTTTATGTTGTTGACTAACTAAATTAGCGTGACCATTTTGCATCTGTGTTGTCTGAAAAACAAAAATAGAATCAATTAAAATAAATCAACTTATAAATAATAAATTATCTAGCGATAGGTAATTAAATAAAAGTAAACATAGTAAATAACTAATAAATAAATAAGTGGGCGACAATAAAAAAAAGGACGAATAATAAAATCTTACGATAGAACGTGCTTAATTACATATAAGGATTTCTTCCATTACTGCTTGCTGCTGTTGATCAAAAGCAGAGGTGAGTAAATGACTGTCAAATTTTAATAGCCTCTATTGCGTGAACGTGTAACCTAATGTTTTTATTTCGCTCTAGAGGATCTTTGAGTGTTATGTTCTTTTTCTGGGAAATTCAATATTATGTGTTGCACTATTTGAGTCAAATCGATGCTGAGTTAATCGTTGAACGTGGAATCTCAAACGGTAGCATCAATTAGTTAGTTAGTTAGACCACCGAATCCAATTATGCTGTATTTTATGTGGAGTATGCTTTTATGCAAAATAGTTGTTAAATTCATTACGTATCGCTTATATGAAGGCATCGATTCAAAACATCAATTTTTTTTGAGGAAGAGTAAAGTTGTTATCGGCATCATTGTTATAGAGCTTTTAATTTTTCAGTGTATGATTTAAGTGTTGATCGATCATTATAGAATGACAATTAGCATTTACTATGGAGCGACTAAATGCAATACTGGTTTGATCAGCTGCTACAGATCAGCAACTTGTGTCACATAACACTTCTCAACCTCCTAGATTCTGATAATGTTTCACCAACATCAATCTACATGGATGGATGGAAGGATAAGGTACGGGATAAGGTTCGTAAAAAAGCCAAACCAAAAACAACATAAACAACATCAATGTACAGTACGAATTTTTCTGACAAAACGAGGAGACACCCCCTATCATTGCACTACTCAGCGTCCTATGATATTTAGGATTATACTCTAAAAATTGAAGTTTATCAGAGGATAAATTGTTTTATCAAAAAGATTTTCTTCGTGGATCAATCGAATTACTGTCGTACTCGCTATTTTTCGATAGTGTTAGATAATAATAGATAATTGTTGGCGTCGACCAATCCCTTGTGACGGGATGCGCTAACGCATTTGTGTTCAACGTGATATCGTGGAGGTGGTTGAATGCATGTCTGGTCTATACAGTAACTTGAGTTGACCACTCCTCACCAATTCAGTGCCAGTTATCTTACCCAGATTCCTCTGGTACCAATTTACCAATCCCGGAGGGATGGCGTGCTTGGTAGACCTGGGGCGCTTTGCTAGTATTAAGCATATAAATATATAAAATTTATCGTATTGTTCTACGATATGCAGTGAATCTGGCAAAAAGGCATAGTGTAGTGGAGGAAGTGCTGCAATGTGGCTATAGAATTGTAACTATGGTTTGAGTAATCTTTATGATAAATTTTTATAAAGCACTTACTTGAAAGGGATGTGCTATTCAGAAATGTACTAAATCATTATCGTAATTGCTAATAATAACCGTAACCTAGCGCATCCCACATGAATCGGCCGACTCTGAGCTTCAAGTTTTCCTATTTATTCTGGTCTACCAGCGAACTAATGAAACTTTGTTGCGACAGTTTAGAACGCTGCGCCTCAGAGGAAAATTGCCAAGTTTCTTTCATTGTTGTTGCAGTGATAAATTATATGCCTCTCAAATTATTATAGAATTTAATACCAGATCACATGCCATTTTTCTGAAGATCACTTCCACAGAGTAACCACGAAAGTGAAATGGGAATCTAATCATATGAACTGTTATCTCTGCCCATTAATAAAAATTCTCTGTTTTCCACTGCTTTCCAGCATCCGCGTATGTCGTTCACTATTTCAATAACCAAAATTTGGGATGTAAAAACGATAAATATTGTATGCTTTGAGGTAATTTTAATTGTATCACCGTATTAATTTTAGGAGGAAGAAATTTGAGGTAAAACAATAAAATATTATATAGATATAAGTGAAAGTCTTAGAATGTAATATCGAAAACAATTTGAACGCATACGAACCTATAAATCTTTAGAATCATAAAATCAGCGTTACATAAAACCACTTCACAAAAGAGATCAGCTACCTGTTTAGTTGTCTTATTGCTTCTACGCTTGCAAGATGTGGTCTTCTGAAATTTTCACACGAATTAACTGGTCCATTCCATAAGAATTTATCAAAAACTATATAAGAATAAAATAAGATATGATTTAATGCTGATAAACTTCTAGAGAACCAAATGTATTATAATCATAAGATATCATTATTGTATAGATTTTGTTTAATTGAAAGATTTGTTAAACAGATGACTTAATAAAAATGTTGCATATCTTTTAAATCCTTATTCCAATAGAATTCAGTAATAAAGATAAGCTTTGACATTGATCAGTCTCTGTGAGATGTGCTTATGAATGGTCTTCAGACAGAATGCGATTCTGCTTTAAACAATAGATCTAACTGATCAATCTTAGTTGTAGCATTGTTGTTTATCTCCTCAAACGGCAATTCATCAACAGCGTAATGATGGTAGACATACTAGACCTAGTCTACCAGCTACAATCTAGAAATGAAAATTATTTGCTACCTTTTCCACATAGTTCTCATATCCTATTGAGCTCTTGCCTTGTGTTCGACCCTGATTAGTAACAATCGATCAAGCCAAAGGATCGTGCCCTCCTTTACAAGCATAGTCTATCACGCAGATTATTGATCTACATATATCAACGTCCGGTTCGTTCCATTCTTGCATCGTCTTTTACAGTCTAGCTTGATGGAAGTACCGCCTTCAATTGATACTCACCAATCATTTCATTAAATCTCTAATCGACTATTGGCTGCTCATATTGCTCATTCTATAATCGTCATATTGTTATATATATCCTCATTGTTATAATAATTTGAATATGTTTCTTGTTAAAATAGACCTCATTTTCTTGTATTTGCTTAACGATAGATAAACAACATATCATTAAGTATGAATACTTGTGTGATGCTATTTACAAACATAACAGTATTTATTCCTGATCATTAAAGTATGCATGAAAACATTGGTGGTGTGTACAACAGAGTTAAATAACAAAGTGGTAGGTCCTGTTGCAATCCATATGATCTACTAGGGCAGCCGTTTCTCCTACGTCGGTAGAACAATGGCAGACAAAATTTGTAAAGATGAGCAGCAGTGTAGTAAACGGATTTTGATTGTTTTGTGCTTGATACTGCCACGCGGGAATTGTGTGGTGGTTGTGTTTGTGAGTGGAAGACGTCAAAGTGGGCTTTACCTCAAACTTGGGTAATTAAACCTTTATTAACAATCAATAAACGAAACAATAACACGAGATAAGAATAAAATAAGTGGTTGTACAACTATAACGAAAGTCTGATGCAGGAAGCTGTACAACTGAACACTGGTCTGTTGGTAAAGCCGTATTTATACGTTCGAGGAATGGGCGTTTGCAGAAGGCAGGGTCCAAATAGATTTATAGCTGGAGATAATATTTACTGCGGCACTCTGCTGGAGTCCTTTTTGAAGAGAATGTGTAAATTACAACTAGGGGTCCGGTTTACTGCGGCCCTCTGCGGAAGTCCTTTTCGAAGAGAATGTGTAAATAATTGGTTACTTTAGTTTGGTCGATTTTTCGACAAGCAGTGACTTGACTGCTCACTTAAAGTCATCGTCCAGAGCAGAGTCATATCAATCACCTCAACTGTTTTGGATGGAAAACGAATGCGTACACATCCTTCAGGTTTTCTATCGAAGTCAAAGTATGTATTTTTTTTTCTTCGCTAATGTGAAAAGAAAATATTCGATTGAAACTTTATGCCAAACTACTTAGGATTGATAACGAATTTTGATTGCATTTTTCTCTGAAAATAAATTGCTTTACAGCATGACTTTCAATAGTATTTCCATTCACTACCACCGAAATATACAAATTTTTTACTGGTAAAAATGGAATAATGCTCTTCAATCGTGAATTTTGAACCATAATTAGACTTAAATACGTCTATATCTAATAATATAGAAATTATTGGAAGCAATATAATTTTGTTAACGAAAAATGATTTTGGCGTCAAGAATTGGTGGTCGATGAGGTGGAAGCTCAATGAATATGGAGAATAATAGATTTCGTAGCCTGGCTCCTTCAAATTTCAAAAGCTTTGATCATGCGACATATGGTTGCTCGTTATGGTGGAGAAGTGAGTACGTTCCGTTGAGTGATATCGGCTGCAATCGTTACACTTTTCGGTGCATCTTATCGATTTGTTGAAGATACTCTACATATTTAATAATTTTGCTGCGATTCATATAGTTGTAACCAGTCAGAAAGAGCGAATCATTATCTAGTAACCGTGAACTATTTGAAGGATTTGAAGCTTCTCTATCCAACCACTTGTTTCAGTTATCAAATATGATTTGCTTTTTGTCTTACGTTCCAATCCAATCAACAAGTGGGTTTTAATTGTTTCGTAGTATAAGCCAAGAAACCACTTTGAAATAGTGGTTTTTTTTTCTCTGACTTCCCGTGAGATCATGAAGCACCCACTTATAGCCAATGGCCGTAAACTGCTTGCCGATGATTTCCTGTGTAACAATTCGTGAAATTCTAAAATAATCAGCTTTGATGACTCTCCTTAGTTGATCGTTGACAACTTCCTATGTCCGGTCAGTAAGTTCCTCATATTGAAAGCTCTCGTCCCGTTTACGAATTTTCTTGTGCCACTACTTTATTGTACGCTAGCTAGCAGTCCTCGCATAAATGAAATCTTGATTTAGCGAGTTGTCTTTATTTTTTTTCTGTTTAGCAACATCGGTTAAATTCGCTTTTAAGCCAGCATTCTTCCTGTAGTCTCAAATCACTATAAAACAACAAAGGGCAGTTTCCAGCAGTACATAAACCACCATTAATTTTTGACCAACCTAATAGTACTGAAATTCATTGGCTAACAGGAAGCCATTGTGGCTTTTTTTCTAGCTAAACACTCACACAAAAAATTGAAAACTATGGGAAAAGTATCATGGTATCTTAAAAGATCTAATTATGCCAATACAGGTTATTTAGAAAACGTACATTTTATAAAAATCGATATTAACAAAATCACATCGTTCCCATGATCAACCACATCATTAGCATGCTCATTTCCATGTGTTTGTTGTTCACATTGTTTTTATTAAACTACGATATTACATCAATTCATCGTGAAGGCGGCATATTTTAAGGTACTAATCTGCAACCTCCTACGAGACAGAGCACTTTTTTTTCCGGTTCGCTACTCATTTTTGAAGTAAGCCTATTTTGGCAGATCAAATTTATTACGTTAATAACAGTAAAAACATGTTGATTTTCTTATTCCAACCACGACAGCTGTGACTTACCAATAATAAGAAAAAAAGGAAGTGGTATATCCACGAATGTAATATGATGAGGGACGTCCTCACCATTCATGATTGCCACTTTTAATAACAAAATAGGAAGCAAAGAAATTCAATGCTGTGTGATCTATATTACGCTATATAAATAGACTGGTTAAGTAGTAACCTAATTAATAGCAATGTCCAAGATAATATAAGGTAAGCTTTGGTGCTGATCTATCCCTTGTGGCGGTATGAGCCAACGCTTTCTTGTTCAAAGTGATATCGTGGAGGTGATTGAATGTGAGCCTGGACTTCACAGTGACTTGAGTTGACCACTCTACACCAAGTCAGTGCCAGTTATCTTACCCAGATTCCTCTGGTACCAATTTACCGATCCCGGAGGGATGGCGTGCTTGGTAGGCCTGGGGGGCGACCACGAACTGATTCAGGCCTGTGTGTCACTGTGGCACTTCCATTACTACGCCAGCATCCCTTATCCAAACCTACTTCTCTTAATTTATTGACGGGAGAAAAAGGAAAAACTCACACTGAGTGACCATAATAGTTATTGTTTTCGTTAATATCTTCACAAAAACGAACATAGTAGTAATATTTATTGATTTTCTTTGTGGTGTTGTTGAAAGATTATTTTCATGCCACACACTGTGCTCATATACGATACTAACGAAAGGGATAACGAGGCTCAGAGAAATGATGTGACCTATTCATTGTTTGCTCTTGTGATATTATATTCAAGCTGTAATGGTGTATTCACAAGCGTTCCTTAAATGATTTTTTTTGTTTGATGAAGAATTCTGGGTTGTAGAAGAGTTGAAATGTTCACGCTTGTATCATGAAGAATGCATCCAACCATAGATCTCACCAATGAGATTCTCCTTCGATTATTTCATCATTCGATATGAATCACAATGAGAAGAAACTATCATGCCATTCGAGGACAACAGGCTGCTATACCAAAGAAAGAAAAGTTTGTGTTAAAGAATAATTAGAAACCAACCTTGCTTCTATGAGTTTGCGACCCAAATTGATACACACAAAGAAATTTTATTCTTATCTTACTTATCTATTTATTATCCTTGGGACCATATTTCAATGCTAAAATATATTTTGAGCCGTTGTCATAAATTGTGTCATCTTTACAATTCGTTCCTATTTGCCGCCGACGTCATCATCTACCACAGCTGAGCTCATTGCTCTATATTTGTGGAACAGAAGAAAATTCCTCAACACCAGATATGTTTCGAAAGCCTCATATGTGAGGAGAGGTTTTACTTAGTGCTTAACCAAAACAACTATTTACTTGGCCACAATTCATGCTATATGTAAGAATCGGTAATTTTTCCTATCTCTTGTCCTCTGCTAATGTTATATGGCTAACCGAGATCTTGATCATCAGAAATATTCAAATGTTTTGGATTGTGAGGACCGGTTTCATTTAGTCTATCACTACTTTTTCTTAAAAACAAAAAGCCTCATTTAGGCTCTTTGTGAGTAGTTAGTCAAAGACTCAATGGAGCAGAGCTTTGAATACGAATTACGATTAATTGGCCTTAGAATTCAAAGAAATAATCTCGTAATAGACTTTTTTTAGTAGTTAAGGAACTCTGAATAGCTGAAATGCAATCTACTCCCGTCTCAATGTACACAGTTCCCTTGATTTATTCTTCAACCTCATGGAGAGTCAAAATTGTAAGTGACATTTCACTTCCACTATCTAAAACAGATTCATTTAATTTCTTTACACAAAAGATTTTTTGTGAGCAATATTGTATTGTACATTTACGATTCTACTGTGTTTCTACTTTTTGGAACTTCGTAAATATAACACACATCCGGTCGTTTTTATTGGAAAAAATAGCTGTAATATTCAAAAAGCAAAGGTTTGATAGGGATTTGGCATCAACATCAAAATTCATTGGAAGCTACATCACTCATTGCTGTATTGGCAGTGAGCTGCTTTCAATAAATTGCATCATCTTCTAACAGTGTTTGTTATAATAATAGTGACTAATGAGAAGTTCTGAGCTTATAATGGGTAGCAACCTACAACGTGATACAATGGTTCATAGAAGGTTCGGCTTAATCCCTTGACCGACAATGCAATTCATATTTCCAGAATCGCGTCGGTGAATCGGTATACTGAATTGTCTAACTCACCCGCCAAATCTTACCAGCGTAATCGATTGAGCATCGCTTATGGCATAAGCCTCAAGTAGAAGTTTCCCTATGAGCTTTCCCTCTTTGAAAATTGATGAAAACGATTCTAAATGAACTGGAGGTCATTGGAATAATATAGACTTAAGTCAAATTCAAGTAGGACAGCTTGTAAAAGAAAAAAAACTATTTGAAAAACTCTTCGCATAATTAAGAGCGAACATGTCGTTTCCAGCCTGATCCGCATTTTTGCGTAGCTTTTTTAATTTTCGAAATAATTTTGTCACGTCATGGCTATTTCGCCTAAATTCTCAAATAATTGACAATACTTCTGACTAAGTCGCAGAAATCTCTATCACCTTACCTCCAGGGTTCATATCAAATTCTCTTGCTTAATGTTGGAAGTGACTGATCTTTCACATTTTTTGAAAAATTAGTCCTTCTTCAAACCTAACAATTTCTTCGATGGCACTAATTTTCCGTGGTCTCATGGGTTCTCAGAAATGATCTTCAATGAAAGGATTTAGAAAGGCCAACATTTCTCATGAGACACACTGTGACATTGAACAGTTTTAGCAAGATAAGTCACGCATTCATGTTCAACCTGATGTCGTAGAAGTAAAGCTACCCTCCCTCATACAACGACTTGAACCGAGCAATCTTTTAGAGATCTTTTCTTCTCGAATGAGATAAACTTCTATGATGACCAATCACTGATAGACTCAACATGTATCCTGCCTCGGTGTGATGTAGTAGGATCACTGAACAATTTTTCACTTTCCGTTTTTTTGTGATTACGTTGACGTCGTTTGACATCTTGAAGCAATCATATATTTAATCTTCATATATTTAATTTATAAAAACTTTTGTGCTTTGTTTAATGCACGCATATACAACTAGCACAAATTGCAGAGTACGAAAATGCAACAAATTAAAAAAACAAAATAAATCTCATTAAAAGAAATAGAACCTATGTATTTGAGCATTTGAGGTCGCAACTATCGCAATAAGAAATTTGCAAACCTCAAGAACAGACGAAAAAAGAATAAAAATATAATAAAAACGACAACAGTGAAAGCGACATAATCAGCGGAAAAACACCGGCAAAGATGAACGACAAATTCTTAAGACCATACAACGCAAAACAACGAGCAACTATAACTAGTGCACAGTAAGGTGGTTAAAGAACCCGTAGATCAAAGCGCCTATTGGCGGAACAATAGAAGATGAATTGGGTTAGAAATTATAAAAGCAAATTTACAATTTACAAGTACGTCGAAGCAACTGTCAATTGATAACAATGCATCGATTTTAAATTCCTGCTCAGGCACTACAAGCAATTATAATGGTTACAATAAAGATGTTATTGATATTCAGGGCCAAAATCAGGGATGTTTACATCACGATAGCCTTTCAACCAATACGTCGTAAGCCGACCTTTGCCTTTCATTTCAACCTCACCTCGTAATTCTAATCGGAAACCCGTATCTTTGCTTAAAATTTCCTTCGTCACAGAAGAAACATGGATTCGAAGTGCTATAAAATGAATGATTTCAAGAATGGTAACCATATGATGAATATAAACAAGAATAATGAAAAAGCAACATAAGTACTGACGTAATCCGTTGCTTTCCATACGACTCGACGTGTTTACCGTATCGCCGAAAAGACAGTAACGCGGCATTTTAGACCCAACTACACCAGCCACCACAGATCCGGAGTGTATACCAATACGCAACTTCAACTGATCGTTTGGTCGATGTCGAATCACAAAATTTTTTACTTTGTGTAACAACGCCAAGCTCATCTGTGCAATTTGAGACGCATGATCATCCCTTCTCTCCGGAAGACCTGACACCACCATATATGCATCGCCTGAAAATCACAAACAGTGAAAATAGTTGACAGTAGGTAGTTTTTATTCTAAAAGAATGCTGATATATAGGATGAGCGACTGAGGAAATCGAAAAATTTCCGGATCAGATCCTAGAACTCTACTAAAAACAAAATGTTGTTTGAAGGGAAGAACTTACCAATAGTTTCTACTTTGTACACCTTGAAGTTATCAACAACACCATCAAAAGCAAGGTACAAATCGTTGAGAAGTGTGACAACCTCAATAGCATTGGATTAAATGATTGTTGAAAAAAACACGACTAATATGATAAAATACTTGGAGTGGTGTTGATTGAGAAGAGAGAGCGGTGAAGCCGACAATATCAGAAAAGTAGATTGTGACCGAATCATACGATTCTGCTTGTACTGCTTTACCAGAAATCAGCTAAAATCATAACCGATCACATACTGAAACAGTATCAATAACAACGAGTTTGTCAGTTATATACACATAAGTTTAGATTACCGAAATTACAGGTTAACGTTATTTTGCAGCAATAAGTGACTTGTCATTAATAATCACCTGGTCAGCAATGGAAGGGGGTAATAATTGATGAAGAAGATCCTCTACTTTCTGCTTCTCAGCAAGGTATTCTCGAGTTCGTTCTTCTACAAGACCCTCAAGGTTCTTTGCATATAATTCAAGGCGCTTCAACAGATTATCGACCAAATTTGATGTTTCATTGTCTCTGTACAAACCAATGCATTGAAAATATGAAAAAAAAATTAATAAAACAAGAAGAATAGTATTAAAAAAGATTTACTTGTTGAGCATGCGCACAGCTTTTCGTATCATTGAAATATCTGGCCTTTCATGATAATTCTCGGCCCATGAGCAACGCATCAATTCAAGAAGACTCTGAAATGCATGATATTTCTAGTTAGTGTTTACTGAAAAAATCTACGATTTAGAGATTATTAGATTAAAAATCTAATTAAAAACATCGTCAAGAGTGGAGGTAGTAACTTTCAGCTAGAGAACTGTGTTTCAACTTTTCTACGTCATCACATTACTTTGTATTATCGTTTTTTTTTTTCTATCAGCGTCTCTTTTATATTATATGGAGCATAAATAAAAAGACAAGGCATTGAATTTTTCGAGTTACTTCATAACACCGTCAAGCAGTCTAAACGTTGCGAGAACAAGCAGACAACAAATAAATCGACGATGTAGCGATTTATCTATCTTGCTACCAATTTGATGGGTATTATATTTGTATAATCCATATTTCCACAACGTTGAGGCAATTACAGAACTTGTAACCTTACGCGGGACTCCAAACCTGCATCTCAAAAGCACGCGGTTTGTAGATCAACAAAAGAACGGGTGAGTGTTGATAAAATAACCACTGAAAGTAAGTGAATTGAATGATGGCAAAGCGGTAACCTCGACAGTGCAATAAGTAATCACACTAGATTGGACGCCCATGAAATGTATGTTAGAGTCCCAAATTGAAGTTCTTAGTTTTGGACTTGGCATTATGGGAATATAATCAACGATGCGTTTGCTAGACAATAACAGGCTAGAATCAAAGGCAGTCTTGTATATATCGTTTTTAGAATTGAAGAATCCCATCTCTACAGATAACTAACATCAAACCTACCTACGTATAAAGTAAATGTGAAATATGCAGTATTCCTTTGATTTATTACAATTTGCTTGATAATGATCTGGAGATGGTCAGTAAAATACTAAGCAAATAGCAGTACTAAAAATATTCCAGCCTCACAACCTCGGATAATTAAATTTACCACTCACGGTAACGGGGATCAAGACGACTGGTGTAAGGCATTCAAATCTCTAATTCTACAATCAATCAATGAGACTAAATTTAACAAAGAGAATCACGTTCACAAAATCTGAAACACCAACCAGTGTTCTAGTAAAAACGCACGTCTCTTCAGTGGAGACTCATTGTTTGTAAAGAAAAAAGTTGCCGATCTGCGTGGAAGTCGCATAACGAAACCACTCACATATGTATTGATCATATTTTAAGTAATAGAAAATAGCGAGTTCATGATACGTTAGTAGTATCATATTTTGTACAGGAATCGCTTTTTCCGTGTTAATATTTGTTTCAACAGTAATTTGGTAAAGCTTTCGTCGTAGAATAAAAGAACAAGTCCATGATGGAAATATTTTCAACGAAATCTTCTACATACATGTGCAGTATGTAAACGCGAATATTAGGAAATCTCCAAGAATAGATCAAAGAAATGCACTTACTATCGCTGGTTATGAATTGTCTACTGTGACAGATAGTTACAATCAGACCAAAGTATCATACAAAAGATAGCAAAAAAAAAGGAAGCAGTCTTGAAAGAACGTTGTCAAAATCGCAGTTACCACATTCCTCAATTAATTCTATTGAATAAAGGTATAATATCTATCCATCTTCCATAATATGGAGTTAACAACAATATTTTATTTCAACTTTTCCCGAATGAAATTTCTGTCACGCTGAAATTTCCTCCGGAAAACATCCATTTTAAATGTCCATCTACGTTAGTTCGTCAGTGGGAGAAGGTACATCAGTTGAGTTTCTACACCGTATAAAATAAATGTTAAATGGTCTCATGTAGGCAGACATAGGCGGCATCTAACGCACGCAATCTATATTGCATTTTATCTTTAAAAATGAAAGACATCTAAATAGTGTAGTACACAATGCATACGGCACAACTCCACAAAGACAGATGGAAAACAAACATATGTTTAATTTGTTTGATGAATATCGATTTGCTCTATGAGTTCATCACATTGAATACAAAAAGGGGTGGCGTGATGCTGCGGCGGAGGTGCAATATCATAGATAGGCCCGCAGGTTCACTGCCACAACGTAGGCCTACTAAGGTTGCTATCCCTGCGTGTTCGGCGAATCAGCGCCTGCGAAATATGGGTAAGATAAACAACACAGACTTGGTAAAGATTGTTCAACTCAAGTAATTGTGTAGAAGACTCGTGTTCAATCATCTCCACGATATCACGTTGGACAAAAACGCATAAGCGCATTTCACAATAGAGATTGATTAACGCCAAAAGCTCATCTATATAACAAGAACATTGAATGAAACTCAACCTATAGAAAAGAATGTTTCGAACAATTTTTCCTTCATGGAACATATCAATAACGTAGTAAGCTTTATAAAGGTTTGCAGATAACAGAAACATAAAGCCTTCATTTTTGCCACCTATGCAAATGCACTTAACAGTGTCGAAACGAAAACGATTATCAGTGTTTGTCATTCACAACAGCAATTTCCACAAGAAGAGGATTACAAAATTTGATTTTGAGCTTTAAATCGCAAGTTATAGAGAAATGTTAGATATGACATTTAGTTAGAACAAGATTGATATTCGAGCTGAAAGTCTGTAATAAATTTTGAGCAGATAGACTTGTGCTACTCTCGAAGAGTACGGAATGAGCAAATGTCAAACCAATGTCAAAAAAAGTGAAAAGTTTAAGAATCGCGAGGCGTTCTATAAAATATATGTAAGAAGAATTATGTAGAAGCAATAAAAGTGCATAAGATCCCAACAAGGTTTCTAGAAAAATAGTTGTTCACATATCGGACAATAAAATTTGTGCTCTCCTTCGAATTCAACAGTTTTTCAGGCTCCCTGTTAAGAAGCCGCGATTTGAAGTCATATTTCAGTGACGTAGTTGATTTAAGGACTTGTGTCAAAAGCAAACATAGACAAGATGGCCACTGATAAAAGCTGACAATACATCGACGAAAAGGGCTGTAGAATGGACATGAGGATGCTGGGAGTTTACATATGTGAAGACTTGCCATCTGACTCAAAAGAATTATTAGTTGCGGATCTGATGAAAACTGTGAGTTACTCAGTGTTGAGATCCATAGTATCTTACACCATGTAGCAACAGATGATGTTGATCAAAAGTACAATTATTCAAAGAGGGCAATATTAACATGAATAACTTTGAACGTATAGCTGTATAGCATAATCGAATACATATTAGTGTTAATAAGTTGAAGAAAATACTGAAAATGAAAATGGTGTGTGGAGCTAAATGTTACAAATATAGGTATAAAGAAATATATATATATATATATATATATATATATACATCCAAAAGTGATCGATATAAATGTAGTGATACAATTTTTTGTGTAGCTTCTTCAAAACACATCAAATTACCTGGTTTATTTCATCATCTCCGTCTAAACTGTCCGGCACGAAAGGACGGAAGACATCTTCTGGATTGCTCACTGGCTTTTTCACACGTTGAACAATTTCTAAACCATCAAATATAAGGATATAATAGTAGATAGAGAATTTGTAGGGGCTAAAGACATACAGTAACAACTACAACTGACATGGTTGCTAAGTTATTTACAACGTCGAATTTAGGAAGAAAAACAAAGCCTTAATGAGTATTTTAAACTTGCTTGAAACCGATTCACTCGATTCGCATTCAAATTAAGAAATACTTCAGGAAAACCGCTGTCAAATCAAATACCAAGATACAATGGGTCGGAAGTAAATTCAAGTAAGAAAAAATGAAGATGATTTATAACCGAATGGCGAGAGGCTTTCATTCTTGCACAGAAATACTCCTTTACGCCATAACACTTCATGAAGAATAATGGCAAACGAGTAGATGTCGCCTTTTTGCGTGCCCATTGGTGGAGGATTCGGATTTCGTAGCAATTCCGGAGCCGTCCAAAGCAGCTCTAGAACAAGTGATTATAACTCACTACTCAAGGTATAACAGCGAGGCTTAGAATTTAATTCCAGAAGAAAAAGTCACCAAGAAATGTTAATGTAAACAAAAAAGAATTTTTGTTTTCTGAGACTCACTTTTATAAAAAGCATGCTCTCCGATGTCATCTATTGTGTTTTCCTCCATCGCATGAAGGCCGTGTAGACCGAAATCAGTAACCTGAGAAAAACACCGTGAAAGAAACCAAATTATTTCTAAGAAAAAAATTAGGGCATAAGAGTAAACTATTCATTTGGTTCTAACTGGTTGGTAAAAATATAGTGATTACTAAGGACGAAGATTAGGAAAGCAAAGTGAGTAAATACAGATCAATACAAATCAATTCCTTAACCCAATCAATCGATAGTAAATTTAGATTCACTTATGGATACATGGTTATATTTAATATTCAACTTTATTCACTGACATGTACAAGCATGAATTTATACATACAAGTCTTTATTAAATAGTGGTCGTTTCAGTGAGTAAGTTGTTTAAGTTAGTTAATTTATACATTTACATATTACTGATGATGTTTCAAATTTTCTATCTTACAGCAACGGAACACTTGTTCAAACCAAGGTGACGGATTAAACTAAGAAATATGTGCACCATGACATAATTACAATAATAAATAAAATAACCAGAAAACTATAAACGTTCCTGACAAAACTCAGAACTCAGAAAAAAAATTGAGGCAGTTAATCACCTTGAGCACAAACCGGCTGTCCACTACACAGTTCGACGACTTTAATCGACCATGGGAACGGATCTCACTGTTGTGAAGAAAATACAAACCCTGAAAATCATCATTAAACGCTTTAAAAGGAAAACGAATCTACTAGAAACATCAGCAATATCGTGATGATCAATTATTTCTTTTGCTCAAATAGGAAGTCTTATGAAAACAATTCTCACGTCTAAAATTACTAACGTTCATCATATAACAAAGAATGAATAGATGCTCATGGAGAAATCAAGTTAAAAGGAAGCATAAACTTACTTTAACGAGATCGTGCAGTAACGAGTATTTCATCATGTTGTCAAGCTTAATCTGATCATTCTCAAGGATATCTTCAAGCGAACCTTTCGGACAATACTCGGTCACAATACACCAATGAGGTGCGTCAAGGCAGGCACCAGTGAATCTAAAATGTTTGTCCTACAATTTAAGAAACAAAAACAAATACCTGAATAACAATTGAAGCCTTATTTTATACAAAAGAACGTTATTAAACCTTGTGATGTGGTCGTGCTGTAGATCCTTCATTTTTTTAAGCTCCATCAGTTGTGCTCTTGACAGATCCAACTTTGGATACTTTTTTTGGTCAATGTTCAGCTTCTTGATAGCTACCATGATACCCTAGTATGTATACAAACAGTAGTCCCTCATTTGTATGCATAATTTCGAATGACAGACCTTATAGAATGCGGTCTTCGTATAAATTTGTCCATTATTTTGCGCGATTGTCTCACCGGAACCTCCGCTCTAGGAGTATTAAGTATTTTATATAATTTTCCAAAAAAATACAATATAATTCAATTGTGACAAAGGAATTTTAGAATTGTTTCGCAGTTTGATTTCGCGAAACAGAGAACACTGCAGTGGAAATTATTGTACCAGCTTTCTTAAAGATTTCTTACTGCCTCCTTATTACACAGTTGCATTTGCAAGTACCATTTCCAGTACAACTATTCAAGTTTTTTTTTAAGCTCTGAAGAAGACGAGTCCGCCGAAGCGTTAGACTGTATTGGTGATATTGTGACTCCAATAAAACACTATATACTAACATCGAGTACTGCTTAAGAAGTATTCTAGTTTTTTCGGGCTACATTTTATTACAGTTTCTTACATAAGAATTTTTACTATTTGTATAAAGAGTTATTTCTATCCACGTCATTCGCACAACGCAACTCCTATCATAATGATCAACAACACCCCGCGTAGCGTATAACGTCTACAACGACCAACCTACTACACTAATACATTCGCCACTTACAAGATTAGCCAAAATAAAAAAATAAAGCAATAGGATCATCTCAATATCCTGCGACTTTGGCACTAACACAAACTCATAACCTAGAGCTATATATATATATATATTCCTCTTTACTATAACCACTACATATTACCTTAATCGAACCAAAAAACGAAAGCTTTTGATTCCTCATGCTGAGACTCTTCTTTGCCGCTATATCAAATTCATCTTCACCACTGCTTTTCTTTTTACAATCTAAAAACCATTAAAATATTATAAAATACTCGACATTCACACAATTAATCATAATTTTCGCTTCAAATGACCTGAATCACCAGATGGTGACGAGATACGGCGATTGCTTGGTAAATGGAATTGAACCTCATTCATTGGTGAACATTCTCCAGACTGAAAACCTATGTGGTTTTATATGGACAATTTTGACGATGGAAACCACATTGAAGAATTTCATTTTCAAGCCTTCCAATAGTCTAACTGAAAACCATTACCTCAACTGTTCTGAGAAAGTTAGTATGCATTCCAACAATACCACCATTCTTGTCCTGATTTGGTGAACTTTTTTTCCGGGTGAATATACTGAATTTTCTATCAATCATTGCGGATATCTTCCTTGTTGCTCCAGAACTCGATGATCGCTTAACAGATTTTTTACTTAGTTGTTGAATAAAATTGTAGGAAAAAAATTACAGGTTCGCAAGAAGTTGCAGTATCTTCTTTTAATATGCAAAAAATTGTCATTCACATGCAAGCCTTTAAGTTTTGTTTTGAAGTGGAAATCTACAAGAGCAAGCACTTAGAATACACTGCATGAGGATAGAAAAGTCTGGAAGTCTACTACAACCGAAAAGTTCCGTTCGTTCCGATGGCAACAACCTTTGACAAGTGAGCAAATGCTTATTTGTTCGGCTCTTTACTTGTATCGTTTGATGTATAGATAATGGTGTAGTAATTTAACTAAAACAAAGTTGAGTTACGTCAATCTTAAATGTGAAGCCCTTTGGCTTAATCCCTTTCCACTTTGCACTCATGGCAACTGGTAGTATTCATTTAAGCCACTGTAGTTTATAGGAGTTTCAGTGCTACAAAAGAAATGTTACAAACGCATGTAGCAATTTATTAAAAGTGTTTGGTTAGAAAAGAGAATTCTTTTCATGAATAGGCTGACAACATCGAAGATCTCAGAAACGCTTAATTAGGCTCAGCAAACTATTTCGGATCATATTCGGATAATAAGGTTTAAGTGGAAATATACAAAATGAGTAAGAGGTGATGAATTGAAAACAATGACGATCGAGTCATCCATCATATGTACATGCCTGCTTGCTCGAAACAGAATCAAGTCTCTTTTAAACCGAATGATAGCTTGAGATGAAAAGTGAACCATTGTAATTAAATGGGCATATTGTAAACTCGGAAAACCTATCCTATCCATCTTTGAGCTTAATCCAATTGTCACTTGTTTTTGTTTTTACAAAATTTTCAAAACGGTGAAAAATTCAAAAATGAAGGAGATAGCGAAAAGCACTGGTTCAATTTTTCGCAACAAAAAATGGAATATATTTCAAAAATGTGATGTACAAATGCCCGCATGCTGGAAATAAGTCAATAATAATTGCATTTATATTGTTTAATGACAGGTTTAACTAGATTTGTTGATGTTAAGAGAAATTTCTGTTTCGTTTTATTCCAAAAACGAACAGAACCTCCCGATAGAGCTTCTATTTCAACAAACAACCACAATAATTAACGATGTTTGGTTGAATTATAGTGAAATAAAACTAGAGAAAGAAGGAAACGACACTCGCAATAAAGCAAATAGTTCACAAATCAAGAAATACAACAAACCAAAAACTAAACACAATGAAAACATACCAAACGCATTCGCATAGCCATTGGAGCTAACATGTCCTCATCGTACTGAAATAAGACGGAAAAACATTCAAAAATTCAAAAAATCGAGAGAAATATCGAAAATACGGCACACATCTCTACAATTATTCGACACTTCCGTTATTTGAGTTATGAATAAAGCTTAAGATAAAAATAAAAACGATATGGAATCGGAAAGTCATATAAGTCATATAAGCTTCCAGAGCCGCATAAAGAAGCGATCAAGTTGAAATACAAAAATGGTATGGAAACATCACAAACATCGCAAGTTCTATCTCCTCTCAAAAGTTGATAGAAATGAAAAATACTGACGTATGCTTTACTTGTAACACGTGCTTGGTTGCTAAAATGTTTAACTCACTTTGTCACTACTCATGCTACCACGTGAACTTGAACGTAGAAGTGGATCAGACTCAAGAAAAAAGCCTCCCGAGCGTTTCTTTTTAGCCTTTTTCTTCTCCTTCCTTTGTGACTCTTCACCATCTAATTCTTCCCAACGAATCTTCCACGACATCGCTGCTAGTTCTTGTTCAAGTTTGTAACGTCTTGAACAACGTGAAATTATATCGAAAAAGTACTCAAAAACTTATCACCGATGGCTTGAATTACGATACTTGAAGATTATCTCATAACGGTTTTTCGAAAATCAATTACATTACACATATTTGCTTACCTCCAGAAAAATACAAACAGTAATGTTAGTAGTAATATCAAACTAGCGGAAGCAGCCAATAGATACACGTGAAGTGGATAGCCCTAAAATATATAGAATAGTAAAAATGAGGGAAAGAATTAAGGTAAACGTTTAAATTAAATGAAAAATAAAACTGGTTCATTCAAAAAAGCGCAAAACCATAAAGCACTATAGATTTTGTTCGTCTGGTAGTCTAATTTGAAACAATCTCGAAATTCGTTGAAATGATTTTTGATAATTTGCATATAATTTCTCCTGAAATGCAGAAGTAGAAAATGATAACCTTTGGGCATTTACTGTTGTCGTAACCACAAATTGGTGAATCTCTCGGTGGTTTGCCGCCTATCCAATGAAAATCAGTCACCTTCTTCAGCTCGTTTGATGCACCCGAATAGTAGGCGACCTCCTGGATTTTCTCACATAGCATTTATTTTCATATTCAGATTTACATAATGAAAACATAATGCCCTATTCAACATGAAAACCCCTTTGGTATTGCATCCAGTCGTCACAGTATTATAGTTACTTAAAATGATCATTATACTTTCTAAGACACATGTTCCCCATTTTCAAAAACTACTCAAGTTTTGAAAAAAAAAACCCTACCACGAATTTGTCGGCTTCCGGGTCCAAATCCAACAATGAGTAGTCCGAATAGCGATCACCATTGGCGTCAATCGAAACATTACCCGTAATGCCTGAATAAAAAAAGGATTGAAGTAAAGCAATGAAATTAAAATTATATTCAGTAAAAACTTGAATATTCGCAGATCCACTCCACACATACCATCAAAAGTTCTTCCCCACATTTTACTAGTAATGCTGTGTCCGTTTCGTGGATCCATTCCTGCCTCAATCGTCTCATTCAAAGCAATCGCGTACAGTAAAACAGCATCATAGAAGGCACTGATAAAATTATTCATCTGAAAAATAAAAAACGATGACGACGATTCGGCAAACACCGGTAAATCACTGGCAGACTTAATGTGTGATAGATGTATGAAGCGGTAAGTCAAGTGTTTGTAATAAGTCATAAGAGTACATGGAAAGAAATAAAAATGATAGATAAAAAACTTCTACTACTAATGGTTCGAGATACGATTCTTCTCTATACATGATTCTGATTCTCTTAACCTGAGCCAAGCAATGTTTACCAAGTCAGCAGACTTATTGTTACCCTGGTACGCTAGATTACTCTGGTACTGATTCCTGCCCTAGGAATATGGTAGGCCTGGAACCGTAGACAAATCTCTGTCTGCGTCGCACTGCGGCACCTCTTACTACTTCATTATGCACGCTCTACTAAAACTTTTTCGACGACATCAAAGGAATACTCAAGTTTCATATAGTAATAACTTTTGTTTTCAAAAGACAAAATGTAATCTGTCTGTTATGATACCACTCAAAAATGAAAAAAAAAATTTAATTGGAAGAAGCACGCAAATACCTCATATTCTTTCCCGGTAATTTTTGAGTAGTCATATTTCTCTTCGGCTCTAATTTTTACCCGAGTTTCAAAATTTTTGTATTCTTCTAAATCGCTCCTAAAATAAAACATCAAATTCTCAGAAACATCACAAAACTCATTGAAAGACTTAGAGTGCCTCATAAGAAAATAGAACCTTGAAAAATTCAATCTACTTCACAATATATTTATAAATTCTAATATATCATTCAAGCAATAAAATTTTACTGGATAAAAATTTCGTTCCTCAGTTATTGCTCGTAAACATTCCTTGCATATGAAAAGAAGAGTAAAAAGACGGAGATAATTAATTATTGATTTTCTGACAAATGGTAAAATATGCATTTGACATGACGATGATATTTATATGATCTAATTTTCAGAAAGTATTTTTTCCTAGTGTATTAACAAAGAACATCTAATAGCCAACAAACAACATATCAGACCACATTTGATGGCTTCGACCCTTAAAATGCATCTCGTGTCCACCATCCGAACAAATAAACATTACAAGCCAAGCGTAGTAGGGCCGATCAAATCAGAAAAATAAATGACTAAAAGAACAGAAAAACGACGTCCATGGTAATCCCAACGTCATCGTGGATGACTACGTGGCGAATTGGACGACCGTGCTTCTAGCATACGTCAAGAAGTCATACTATTAGTATAGCTGATTACAACCAGTATTCTGATCACATGAATTGATCTCATCGATATACAACAGATGCATGAAGAATACCATCATCATTGTTGCGCAAAAGAACAATGAGCAGAAATATTGCTGAAGGGAGTACAATATGAAGACGTACAACTATCCACGTAATCAGATGAATACCAGCATTAAAAAATGATAAAATTTCAAATCAATTTTTCTTATTGAAAATATCCTACATTTTGCTGCTGATATAACGTAGTCATATTGGTATAAGCAGTAACACATTCAGAAAATAACATTAAATGAATATTGCATTAATATCGAACAAATGACCTAATTATCGCTTATAATATGTCATACGAAACCTGCATAGATTATTGAGTACAAAACACTATCAAAATCTCAGGAAAACACCGATTTTTTTTTAATCACGTGACTGAAATGACTGATGACAAATATGGAAATCACAAACCTTCTTAATGATATCGTCTTTAGTGCACGATATGCCTCCTTAGCTTTCTCATTCTCCTCATTAGTCGACTCATTGAAACGAACCCACGGCTTCTCAGCATGAGATCTGAAAACATCGAATTCTATTAGCTGCATTCTTATGCTGTGTTCTTCTGCAACAATTTCTTTCTATTTCCATGTGCAGCCAAATATCTTGTAATGAGGAAAAGAATCGATTATCGCATACAGAGTCTAATTGTTAACAAATATTTCCATAGACATTTATGACATACATAACAAATTACAGCAAAGATATGTTTTAAAGAAATATCCACGTAAAAAAAGCCATGTCTCTACAAAGTTGAGAATATCCATAACTTCCAACGTGCATAACAAAGTTCTATATGAAAAAATAGAAGATGAGAATAACTTTCTTGAGAGTTCATGAGATTAAACTCTTCAATGAACTAATTAATTTTCATCAAAATGTAATAGACTATCGAAAGAATTAATGAAAAATACAACAGCCTTTGGAGGTGATGTATTTCAAATGCAGATGTAAAATAGAGATGTAAAAAAAAGATCCCAAACACTATAGAACACTCACAAACTCAGTTTGAAATGCGACTTCCTTCTTCGTCGACGTATTCAAAGAATGACGTATAAAGAAGATTCAACTGAACGTTCAACGAAGAGAATCACATACTTACCCAGTTGAGACGTCGATATTGATGAAGACGTATTCACCCGATGTTGCCATGCCAAGTTCGTAAGCAGCCAGCATGATCTCGCGTACGGTGTCTGGTGATGCACATAGTATAATCACTAAAAAACTCATATTAATTTACAAATAACTCGTATTTTATTACATACAAACAATATCATTATGACAAAACACATGGACTCTGTTTCAAATATTAGTAGAAGACTATATGAGTCCAAATACACTAGTTCTATATTTAAGGGTACATTTTTGCTTAATATATAGAGAAGAAAACCCTTTCCAATCATTTCTCAATTGAATCGTTATCAAACCCTAGTGTTATGAATATTTTGTTCGATTGTGATCTTGTTGAGCAGTACTTAAGTTCGTATAGTCACAGGTTAGTGTTGTATTGTGCTTTGCAACAAATCTTTACAAATCAACTCGAGTACTGCTTCGCAGAATTACAATCGAGATAGCTGTTTCACAAATGCCGCGGATAAGGAATAGCCAATACTGAAAGCTTTAAAAACAAGTAGACCGACTGAATTTTATCCTTTACTAGTTATATTGTAATGTTAGATGTTCTCTTTTATACGACGTACGAGGAAATTCCAATTCTTTGTAAAACGATAAATTGATCCCCACGAGAGCATTTCATTAGCAATTCATCGATAGCGATTGAATGCAGCAGAATTCATTATTTTTCTACGAATGGATTGTTTGGTTTGAAGGCACATGAGAGCCAGCATCATTTAAATGACCGTATTCTTTACAAATTTTTACTTCATTGAAACGATTGGTCAATAATCAATATTCAATCAAATAATCAATCCTATGAATAGGGAGGGTGTCTAATGAGATCTCGTTATGTTCTTGGCAAAGGTTCTTACTGTAACCAAAACTATGCATGAAGCACTTCAAAAAGCATTCAGAAGTGTCATTTTAATATTGCACATCGTTTTTTTTTCTATTTGTGTAACCACTTTATGATCAAAATGTTTTTTCAAACTATTAATAAATTGAGATACAAATTATTTGCAATGAAATACAATACACTGCTCATCTACATTACCACAGTCTGAAAATCATTTGTTTTTCATATGTAATATCAACTTTTAATCAATTGTATTTTATATACTACACTTTATCGCTATGCATGGTCATCGCCATGGCCAATATCGTAGCACATTTAGTTGGTGTTCACCATAATCGAGCAGCTCGATGTTTTCCCTAATATTCTAGTTTTCTTTTTTTCTTTATTTTTTTACAGTTTGTCGCTTATTGAATCTTGCAAAATGTTCCAAGTTTAATAATGATTATTACTATTTGTTGTTTTTATAAAGTGAAAAATCTTAGTAATTTTACATTTCAAATGAAGCACACACACAATAGTGAAGAGAATTTTCGTGTGTGAAAATTCACAAATATGTGTGACGAACTCAACGCTCACTGATTGGCATAAACTGCCGGAAGCCCACATTTTCGCTAATGTCATCGGCAAAAATTCAGATAACTGTTCAAAGATCGCATATTTTAGTCTGCTAGAATCCAACGTTACACTTAATATCAAAATCCCGTGTATTTAGTAGGAATAAAGGATTTTCTACTGAGGGTTGTTATTCTGACAACATCCGATATGTGGATGAACGTAGAAGAAAAATGTTCGTTTCGTATCGATGCCGTAATAAGAAATGACGTTTGACAAAATGTTCAATTTATTATGATGGATAGCTGCGTTAAAAGCATCAACAAAACCTAACGTATCTTATTTACTTCTATTAATAATATATGCAATAAATCCAATTTTCTGCAATCAGCAGTAGAATCCTACAGATGCAGCAAGTTAACATGCAACAGTTCATGAATTGATCGGATATTCATAATCTACTACACTATTGAATACTATCAATATTATATATTATTATGATAATGCGTAACTTCGCCTTATTCAGAAAAAAAAGAAATCATTGTGTTGACCCAAGCTTTTCATCATAATAAATTTGACGATATAGCGTATATTTTTGTTAGCAGATTTCTAAGTATAAATATATAAAGAAAAGCTTAAATTCATTCTTTTATGAAAATTACAAATTGATTATTAAAGACTATTTGCACCTATGAGAAAAACTAAGCAAATAGGAAGCATTACAATTACATCGCAGTTATCAGCTTGACGTCTACCCACAAACCTTACTGTAAATGAGAGATCAAGAAAATTTTCGTTCCTCACGCATTATAAAATAGGATCAATTCCGATGAAGAAGGGAAAAATAACGAATAAGAATGATTATGTATGGTTAGCATTGTTTTCTGTTAAAGTATCTCACAGTATATAATTTTATTCAGAAGTATAATGAAAAGTGTATTCTTTTAAAACACTACAACTTTTACATTAAAATTGACGTTAGGTTTCAAATGTTATTGATGGAGGAAAGTTTTACTGTTCTTCTATTGGAAATATCTTTAAATAAGAAAAACTACATTATGGAGATTTGCCCACAATATTAGTGTGAAAAAAAGCCATGACTACATAATCAGAATATTCATTAAGTTTTGAAAGGCACAGATTTGAATACACGTCATGAATATCAATGATGTGACAGTAATGAAATTAATCAAGAAGTTCATCATAATAAATAATTGTTGCTGAACGTAATTGCTTGTAACTTATCACTGCACTCACGAAGCATTTACAACGTAAAATTAAAGGAAAATCACTTGTTGGAACTTGACTCGATCTTAACCAGTGAATAGAGCTTAATTTCAAGTTGAGTACTGTGTCGTAGTTTTCAACTTATACTGAACTGTCACCCACCTCCTAGTGAGTCAATTCTAGCTGTCCAACTCATTGCAGCTTATATTTGTGAGCCTTAGACTGACTATTAGCTAATGCTGTGAAATAGAACACCCGTTCCAATTTCAATGGAATGCCCTTCATGAATACACGACAAATGAAACGACGAATTGGACAAACATGTGAACAGTTTGGCAATGATATACTCAAAACGACCTCCTATTGCCTATTCACTTCTAATTGGTACGAAACAATCGACAGATGCACGGTTGGGCAATAGGATCACTGTAAATAATTCTTGACATGTCTATTTTATTTTTATATTTCCATAAAACCGTGAAAGAGTGATTAGACAGAGCACGAGAGAAACTAGATAAGAGCATAAAGATGAGGATTTTAATGTAAATAAAAAAAGTAGAATGAAATATTAAAAACTGGAAATATAAACTTACAGATGTAAATAGACCCAACGAATTCTTAAAAATGACATATTAAAAATTTAATGAACAAGCAAATGAGAAACACTCGCGACAACACAAGTGGTTTTTTCAACTTGTGAGGAAAGTTACTGTATCATTATAACTCACTAAGCTCTAAATCTACATTGAAGAGGAGTTTACAGAGGAATATTTAGATTAGGATAGAGCGTTATATTCTAATTAGGTTACAGTAGTCCGAAAAAAAAATTGCTGGAGTGATATCCATCGAACTAGCATCGAAAAAAATTAACATATTGAAATTTAAAAAAGAAGTTTTTGGTAACGTTATAATTACAAATTACTCCTAGGTTATTACTCTAAGCAGAAAAAGTACTGAACAAAGTTCTATATTTCTCTCTTTCGAATTCACTTCAACTTTGCCAAACTCTCATATGAGGTCTGAAATTATAGAGAAGAACTCTGTATTTGAGTTTAGAATTAATTCATCGAATGTTTAACTTCAATTTTATGATCAATAAAGCTAACAACTAATTTCTAAATAGTGAAGGAAACATTGTAGCTTAAACAAGCATGAATGGCTCATACAGTATGCAATTTTTCACTCTTCTGAATACATTAAAACAACTCAACATTTGATGAGTTAATATTTGTTTGTATAATGAAGTAGACATAATCAACAATGTTTTTCTTCATTACGTATCAGCTGATCCTTAACTATGCTCACTAATTAATTAATTAAACTATCCCATTCTTACCAATTCAGATCGAATTGAACAGAAATAAAATTGATACTAATGGAGAATAGCAGCATATCTTTTACGCTATCAGAAAAAAATACGGCTAATAGAAATATCATCGTATTCTATAACGGGAAATTCCAAAAAACATGCAAAGATATCTGGTAAGTTAAAGAATCGAAAAGTACTTTACGTGCTCCAACATTTCTCTTTACAAATATGAGGAAAAAAGTGTTGGCTTTGAAAACAGAAAGCGCTTTGCAGTTAATAAGATTTGCAACAGAAAGAATATTTGCTTGCAATACAATATTACCCGTGTAACTATAATGGCACAGTGACTCACGTTTCCAACTCGGAGAGATAAGAATGATTAAGCTTGAAAAAAAAAACTTGGGATTGGAAAATAATTGAAGCATGTAGATTTCATTTGTCGTTGGTTCCAAGCCTTTCAACGTTTACATGACCCAATACTTAATAAAAGAAAATGAAGTCTTTAAAAGCTCTTTATAGCTAATTTAAATAGAAAACTTCAGAACACAGTCACAGCAAGATATCACTGACGAAAAACTTACTATTGCTTGACATGGAGACCTTCTTCAACAGAACAGAATATATTCCACGAGTTGCATTTTTTGTGGAAAACATATCCACATGCCAAATAATTTCCTTTTGAATACGGTTACGAATAGCATTTAATGAAAAATAACATTCAGATCTGGGCAATCCTTTGCCGCCCTCAATACCAGCCTCGTCGTTGAAAATAAAGTAGAAGTGATGCCAACTAAGTGAACGAGCGATTTCATACATCAAATTCCCTAATGTTCTATAGGTGCCCATCATTCGTGTGAGGAGTGGAAACTCATTTCTATCACCTAGCTCATCTACTAGCCCAGATGTAGTGAACACCGGTACACCGCCTAACCACAACGCCGACATCCGTGCGACTGGCGCAAGTGCATATACGTATGCCATTCCCATCACTGCATCCACTGAACGATTGCAGTAATGTTCTACCATTCGCTGCGGGGCAACTGCGTCGCTCAACTGTGTATCTTCGTAGACAACATGTAGTGACCCAGGTGGCATTAGGTAATATTTGTGGTATACATCTTCAACGGCCACGTCAAACACTGGTTGACCCTTAGCCAAGGTAAGTCTGAAAGGATTCTTGAACACATGACCTTCTTCTTTCGGTAAGCCAACCACGATGTTTATGGGCAAACGCAAGGAATGTTGTGCAGCGGTCAAATGAAAATGAAGTACTAACAAAAGCTTTGAGATCATTAAAATTTGGTGGTTGTGTTTATCAGCGTAGATCATGTCAAGTGGAGCATCCTTCGAACGCAATATAGAAGAATGCTCAGAAAATCGAGTGAGTATTCAAATAGACATGTAGTCTACGTCACTGCCAGCTGAAACATCCTCGACTCTCCATATCGGCCCCGCCCTAAATAGTGAGGTCGAACAAAAGCATCGTTAACAAATACCATTTAGCTTCCAAGCAATGCAGATAAAGCGATAATTGGTTACCTTCGCATAGACTTCAAGTATGAATCCTCTAAACAAAAATTGATTTCTGTGAAAAATTGATAACTAAATTCAGAAACTGATTTCTTAAAATATAATGATGAAACTTTTTCAAACATTATGAGATGAACTTTACGTTTAAGTTGAGAAGCTGAAGACCACAGCAATTTGATAAGTTCACTTCTCTTATAATTACTACGAAGCTTAACAATGGAGTTTGAATTTAATGAAAAATTACCAGTATTTTCACTGAGCAAAAAGTTCAAAGAGTTGCTTCAATGTGAAAATTTCTGAAAAACGAACGCCACTATTTGATGAATTTCAAATCGAACGTTAACGAATCAAAAATTGAAAATGAGGTTGAGGTTCGAATTCAGCGTTATGCGAAACTAAACTCGTAGCCTCGATCAAACGCATCAGTGAAGGAATGATAATAAGGAATACAAAAGAATGAATAAGTCACCGATGAGGGTCATAAAACAGCAACGGCAAAGCTTGCAGAGTTAGTGTCAAATTCTACGTTCGCCAAGGAAATCATAGACTCCAACTTGCATGTCAAGATTCATCTTCACAGCAAGCTTCGACTATATACTGTACTGTGACTTTAAGAAATTTGCTAAATGGAAAATGTTTTGTATTTTTTTCCACTTTTTCTTATGATCATACATTCAATTTTTCTTCTTTCAAAAGACGCATACAGACTTGATTGCCATTCAAACACATGAAAATCAACACTGAAGTTCATCCGGGACTTTTTCATAATGAAAACTCTTTACATGGATAACTGAAGTTGCTTTTGAGTCGCTATCTGCTACGTACATGAAAAGATAAAAAAATCCCACAGAAAAAAACTCAAATATGAATTCACAGGACAGCTGCATCATAAGAATCCGAACAGCCTTGATTAATAAATAAATACTTTTCATAAAACCGATACAGATTACGGTAGCTAGACAGCAAAAAAAATCATCATGCTGTCGCAGAAATAGTACGGCTTTAAACACGTTCACGTTTTTCAACCAATAAACATTACGATTTGCATGATTATCAAATTAAGACCTATTAATTATTAATATTCTTTTAGCAGTTGTCTTAACAGATTCGAGTTTACAGAAAAACTCATATTCTTCTTATTTGATCAGCTAAAGCTTAGTTCTTTTCAAGAATCGATAGTGATTATAATCGAACTATTGAGTAAAATGAGGATATGACCAAATGTGTGGATTTCGATTAAAACATTATGTTCTATTTTCTTTAATTATACCGAGATCCTCTCTCTCTCTCTCTCTTTTTCCTTATTAAATTTGTTACTATGAATTATACATTAAATTAGAACGCCAGGAAGATCGACCAATTTGTATATACCGTAATTATTCATGCTATTTTGAGAATATATTTAACAATAATAAGCTGCATATGGTATTCGACCATAATTGAGCATTACACGCCGAATAACGTCACTTCTTTCTTTATTCGTAATTTAGTGAAAAAAACATTACGAAAAGCAGAAAAATCTAGCAAACAGTGCTAAAATTTTAGGCAAACTGAGGAAAATTTCGGGCACCAACAGTTGAGGCAAAATTGTTCGATCTACTGATAAAGCTAAAGGGACAAAGAGTAAGCATATTTTAAAAATTTCTACCTGAGTACATACGTACTTTACCTTTGTACAGTATAGAGTCTATGACGTTCAAAAGAGGTTGGAATTGAGATGTGTTAAAATTGATACATGCGGCAATCAATAAAATGTCTATTGCTTATTGAAGACAAGATGAGTGCGTTCACTAATCCGATAACCCAAAACATTAAGAAATGTAATTAAATAAACAATTAATAGAAGACATATCAACTCGTTTAAAGCTTAGTTGCACCATAATGTTCTATTTCAATACTAATTTTCATGACAGCGTTTTTCATTTACTATTTAATAGTTAGAAGATTATGCACGCGCATCTTGCAGCAGTTTCTATTAGGTTTATGAGGGAAAGGAGGAGAGACGTTTCGCGAAATTGAATTTACAAGCGCTTCAGCTAAAATATAAGCGTGCATTAAAATAACTTAACTAACAAAATACAGTAATTGCAGAAATGTGAAATCTGCATAAAAGCCTTGGAATATGAGAGTTTGTCATTTATCACTTATCAACCACACACAACAACAGATAGAGATGAAATAAGGCCTGTATGATAGAAAAATCGCTTATCGATCATCCAGTAGATTTTCTATCCTTTTTATTCTTTTATATGATATTAATATAATTAATTTTGAAGTACTATATAACAAAACTACAACGTGATATCCCAATTGTTTTATGTTCGATGATTTTTCGATTTTTGTAAAACGTCCATCAAACCAACATCTTTCCATACTTTCTATATTTATTATGAAAGGTTTTGACGAATAAATGTGAAATAGCATACACGCGTTTCCAACAACAACGACGACTACAAGTTTACTTTCAATAAGCCAGAAAGCAATCAAATTGTAAATCACAGCTAAAAAAGAAATATGAGAAAAAAACAAGACATGCAGTATAATCGTAACAACCAACATTTTTCATCCATGTAAATCGATAGATATTAAATGAGGCAATTGAGGGATTCATAGAATATGAATGAAGAACACACTAGTGATCGTGAAGGATACGAAAGCGTAGCGCATCTCATCTCCGCAAAACGAAAATTTGACCAAAACTTTCCATCAATGGAAAAGCATTTTCATTTCCAATCTAACAAAATCATTACCAACTGTAAGGTAGCAGTGCACAGCCTTAGCCAATCGTACCGCCTTGTCTAATCCCCATTCCAACAGAAAATTTAGTCTTTATGAAAATATATTGCTACATAGATCACGAATAAATAAAGTAGTTGTGGCTACCGATTATTAACACTATATTATGTAGTCCAAAGACTTGCTCCTTATGCTTTATAACGATTAAAAGAAACTGATTTAAGATCTAATTACATCCATACAGAATAACGCTCTTGATTTAAGATTCAATGCATGATGATGCAAAACGACTGTGTCACTTATGAACATTAGGTGGAAATCGATTTTAATTTGAAGTGCAGTCGACTTTTTATTTTTCTCTGCTTTTCAGGATAATTTAAGATGCATGCGTGGAGCAGTTGTGGAGGTGCCACAGGAATATGCAGGTCCGAATCACGTTGGTGGCTGTCCCTAATGCTTACCACGCCCATCCATTCCCAAGGTTCGGTAAATTACCACCAGAAAAATTTGGGTATGATAAAAAGTACTGGCTTAATGAAGAATGTTCATCTCAGGTGAGACTGTACAGACCAGGTTCGCATTTAGCCACAATCACGATATCACATTGAACACGAATGCGTAGGCAAATTCGACAACAGATTGGTCAACCGAAGCGTACCTCAGATTCACTAATTCAGCATGTTTTTTATGATTCTAATATATTCGATGATAACACACAATATCCTTCAACTTATCGCAAAGAATGCGAATGAATGGAATAAAAAATTCAGCACTTATATCTGTGCACCATAATTGTCAACAAATCTTAAGCCTGACATCTCGATTAACGAAAGAGATCAGTGAGCGCATTCCGTTTAATAATCATTAATTGTCGCTTCTCAACCGAACAGTCTCTGCGCACGATTTCTTTGTGCAAATTTTATAGAAATCGTATCGCTTGACAGCTAATTCAATTTCAAACAATACTTTTTTGAGCATAAACAAACAGTCAATGTACTACAAACAGTTGAATACTAAGAACTTTCAAATCACACTACATGAGATTTTAAATTGCTCGAGAAACGTTCTGAAAACTAAAGGTAACGTTGGTTGCGAATACTCCGGATAGTGGTCTGAATGGGGTAAAAGTTTATAGTTTAACAGTCAAGATTATAAATAACGGATCGTCAACGTAAAGAAATTGTGCCATAATACATTTATTGCATCAATTATAAAAAAAAAGACCTTTTCTGAATGGATATCTTTTGAGCGAAACACAAATTCATGCAAAAAACTCATATATTTCGTTGCATGTAGCACTACTGTAAAGAAATGGCAGGTAAACTTCATGACCATGGAAATTTGAGGCTGTACTATTTTCAAATGACATTCAACATGGCTGTTTTTTAGTAAAACAGCATGGAGTTCTCATATCCTAAATAACGCTGAATGAATGTAAATCCATATTCATATTAACAGATTAAACCCACTAACGCGCGACGGCTAATAATATACCAACTTAAGGATAATGAGTGAAGAATTTAGTGATCGCAGAGCGAAAACCTCGGTAGTGCAGTGCAATTGTACAAAAGATCGATCGTGATTTGTAGATGCAGGTTCGCCCCGCCTGATGTTCGACGTTCTACAATCACTTGTCATCATTAAGGATATATAAACAAAGCCATTATAGCTTATGATACTTGATATAAAATAGCTGTATGAAGTGATACTGGCAATATCAAAATTTACCATTATTATCACCCACCCACTCTACTGGCTTTGCAAGATTCTTTAACAATTCATTCTATTCCTAACAATGAAATGCTTTCAACCGCCTTACTCCGCTTTAAATTTTTAAACCTTACTGTTGATCTGCACATCCTTTGAATACGAAGAAAACTCTTATAAGAAATATGTATTGACTAGCGAGTAGCCATGTGCTGGGAAAGTAGAACAAACATATAGACGTAGCTTGGCAGAATAAAGAGCCACCTCCAAAGGCTATAGCCGAGTAGCCCTATAATACGGTTACCAGTCACAAAACTCACAGCATGAAAAAGAAGGCTCTGGGCAAAAACTAGTGCAAACGCAATTCCATTTAATCAATAATTTATATATGACGAAGTGAGCATGGGCGTCTAGCGATACATAAAAAGGGAAAAATTAGAGGATTTGGAAACGATTGCATAAACCCATAGAAGTTCTCTAAAACTCCAATTAATTCGCAACCATCTACAATCTGTGACCTAGCTTCATATACAAAGCTGATATTCTGACTTGAACTCTCAGACCTCTATATCTATTTTCTATAAAGATAATTGGGATAACGTGTATGTTTGGTCAAGTTTTAGAACTTTGAATGAGGGATTTCTTTCGCAAGTTTAACAACAGAGTTTGATTGAATATATCACATAATCGATATAGCATCCTAGATGGCTTACCGCCTCAACATGGCTGAGAGATGTTCTCAAGTTTTTCATTTTGATATGAAGACTTACCCAAGAGTAGAACTATCAACAACCGCCACCAACTTGAAATGATAAAGTCACAAAGAGACACATCCCTCTGATCCACCGTTAGAATACTGTGAGAACGCCTTAACTGGGCTATCTCAAGAATCCAGAGGATTCGAGCAACATTAACAAAACTTTGGCCTCAGTCCACCGCACACTGGGCTCTGTCGTCCGTGACGTCAGACGGTAAGACAATAGTGAGAGACGGTAAATCTCAGGCCAATCGCGACGCTGGATACGGATCTAAAAAACACGCGCACGACACGGTATGGAGACTGTTTGTTTCTTCGTACATACAATGCCAGAACAGCCTCCTCATACGCCGATCTCTATACTGTCCTTGAAGCTACGGAACGTATCAAATTTCACGTGATAGCTTCACAGAAGACGAAAAGCAGAAAAATCGACATAAGACAACTCAATGAAGGGACACTTGTTATCGAGAGAAGGTCCCCACACGAAACGTCGCTGGTGTCGGCTTTGTCGTGCACCCATCCGTCATCAATCTCGTCTACTCTTATGAGATCCTATATCCTCGTTTAGCCATACTCCGTCTGCAACTACGGCGACATAAGAAAATTAGCATAATCAATTGCTGCTCACCAACTACTGTTGCGAATGAGAGCGAAATGGACGCATTTTACAACGAGTTGAAAAAAGTCATCTAAAACGAAAAAACCTTTTACAAATTCGTTGCAGTAAATTTCAACGCGAGAATGGGAACGAAGAACGAAAAGCACTATATGATCGGAAAGTTTGCATTAGGAGGTTGAAACGAAAATGGAGAACGTCTTGCGGCACTCTTGTCCACAGCACATCTCTTCTATGGAAACTCATTTTTTGTGAAGAAACAACACCGTCGATGGACATGAGAGTCGCCAAACAGAACGACCCACGCAAAGATCGATCATATTCTTACTATCAGAGGATGGTGTCTCCTAGATACGTCGGTAGTACCATCCTTTTGCACTGGATGTGATAACCGTCTTCCTGCAAAGATTCTTTTCAGCAAAAAACTAATGAAGAAAATCTGTCATCGCACGAAAAGAAAAAAAAACGTTTATGATGAGAACGTTTTCAACGATATCCTTTGCATACATGACTGCCAGATGAAAGATGACCCGACTGAAGACTATGTGTTGCTTATGGAAGGATTGCAAGAATGTGCCGAATATGCCTCAGTCTCCGAATTCAGATGTTGACAACGCATTTTTGCAGCTACCAAAGAAATGCTCGAAACTAGAAGAAGGCTGATGCTGGATCCAACTGCAACCCGTCTGACACGGCTGGTAATCAATATCAACTGTAAAAGATCGTTGCAAGAAGGTCTAAAACGGTACAAACAAAAAGGACTATTAGAAGCACCTCAAATACGAACTAGTCTAAAGAAGTGTCGTCGAGACCTTCGTAATTACTGTGTTCCTCTGTCAGCTTTGCTAAAAGAAGGCGGGATACCAACTACTTCCCGCCAGTATATGGAATTGATAACAGAAAGGTTCTATACCGACCCTTTCCGCTCCACGATTTAATTGGCAGATCCTCAAAAAGCCTTTGGAGTTAAACCACCACGAATTCTTCTATATGAAGTTTGGGCTGCTACAGAAAGCATGAAAAATGGCACAGCTCCTGTACCGAACAAGATAAATGTCGACTTCCTTCGAGCTGGTGGCCACAAACTATCCGCACTTGTGGCACACCATATCACAACATATCTTTAGAATGGAAAGATACCAGACCAGACCAGTGAAAAACCTCGCACACGGTCCTTCTACACGAGGAGGGAGATCGAAAGCATATTCGAAGTTATCGCCTGATTTGTTTTTTGAGTGTACTCTACAAGCTTTTCACGAATACTAGACTGTTGTGCATAACAACAACATCGGATGAGGCTTAACGTGTAGAACAAGCAGGATTTTGCAAAGGATTCTGCTGCATGGACCACATACAAACGGTAAGAAGAGTCATAGAGGCGTGTTGAGAATATCACCTGCTCCTTGTTCTCACCTTCGTCGTCTACGAAAAAGCATTTGACAGTGTCGAAACGAAAGCTGTGCTGTCAGCGCTTGTCAATGAACGAATGGAACTGTCCAATGTGAACATTCTCAATAACTGTTAACGAAATTGCACAAAGATAATGCAGCTTTTTGATTTCACAATAACCATTCCTATGAAAAAAAGTTCAACAAAACGACACGATTTCGCCGAAGCTGTTTACTGCCACCCTGTAATAATAGATAATGAGGTCGTCAGACTAGGAAAAAAGAGGCATACGTATCAATGAAAAAATCCTATGAAACCTTCGTTTTGCGGACGACATCATCCTATTTTCAACGAGCACAGAGGAAACAGAGATGATCTTGTACAAACTGAACGAAGTTGGGAAGAAGATAGGACAGCAAATAAATAAGAAGACTCAGTTCATGAAAAACCAATGGTGTGATGTAAATCGAACCAAGATTGATGGTTTCAAAATCGAAGAAACCATATCTTACCTACACAAGGGGCGATCTGTGAACATGGAGAACAATATGAGAAGAAAAACTAAGCAGAAGGAGAGCTGCATGGGCTATATTTGGACTTCTAAAACAGGTCACCGACCAATTAACAGACCCGAAAATACGTGCTCACCTTTTCGATCATATTGTTCTCCCAGCGCATTGCTACGCATAGGAGACTTGGGTTATTACCTCAACCACGTCAAAACCTACTCGCAGGGTGGTTGAAAGAAGTCTTCCCAAATATAACTGGCAAACACAACACCAAGCCAGACTCCGCAGTAGTAAAATCAGAAGATTATCTCGTCTACAACATCCAGAGAAATACGCGTCAAAAGAGAAACATGGATGGGGGGCTGGTCATATTATGAGAAAACGACAGAGGGACGAAAAGAACTGTAGAATGGTACCCAGGAAAATACAAACGTCCTCCTGAGCGACCACCTGAAAGATGGGCGGAGGTGTTTGAGGCAAACGTTAGAAAGCTGTACTCACAGCTTAAATCAATTTCAGGATTGAAATGGGCCGCACCAGTGTCGCTATGTACGCGGAAGATCACCACCATGGACGACAATCGCGCGAGAACGAAACGAATGGAAAGTTGCCGGGACCCGCACTATGCGTGACGACGGGCCATCCGAGTAATCAAGTGAGTAATTGAAATGGGCCTTCTTTAGGCTCTGTAGAAGGAGATTGTGTTGTATTGTATCTTCAATAAAAAACTATATACTAACCACGAGTATTGTTAAACAAAATTACAGTCAGAGTACTAAGTTTTTAAATAAATCAAATAACTAAGGAGCTGTCCGCATAATTCATTCAACGATTTTTCCTCGAAAATTGTTGGTCTGTTTAACAAGATTGGATAAGTTTTAACGTTGACAAATCCCTGCGGGATGTGCCTAACATTTGTCTTCATCGTGCAGATGACTGAGCGCGAATTCCAGTTTGTACAATGACTTGAACTGATCAACATTTACTAAATCCGAGCTCAATATCGCTTATTTACCGGCTCCAAAAGGGTAGTGGGCTTGGTAGGCTAAGAAATGAAAGCAAATCGCCATATGCTCAATACTACAACATATCCCACGCTGCACGCCCTATGATCTGTTTAATATGTAGGGATACATAATAACAGTTTATTTTGCCATTGATCATCTATAAAAAATAGTACTATGAAAATATTAATCGCTACTAGATCTAATATAAGTCATCGCTTACGTCTTAACCACGTATAACTACCAACTAATAATGGAGGGCTTTTGTTTGTATCAGTAAATTTTATACCTCAAATCGAGTATTTAAAGATGATATGAAAACTGATATCACGAATGTCACATTCTTACAGAACATATATAATCAAAATATTCCAACAACTGATATAATTGCAGTAGAAAATCGTCACTGATCGTTTTATTAGTTATGATGTAACTTTTCAAACACAGGAAACTGCAAAATCTCATTAGAAACTTTTTAAATTAGAATATTAAGCTAGATGGTTGATAAAACGACAGTGGTTGCTCATCTATATGTCGTCATGTCCGAATAGTTCTTTGATGTGGTAAAACAATAGTTCCTCGTTTACAAATAAAATACTTCCAGAACGAGAATTATTCTAATCACTACCAAATAAAACAGTTGCGATCTGCCGATTACAAATGGTTAATTTACAGCACGTTACAGCATTTTTAGTGAAAATCGATGCAAATAATGAAATGATACACGACATGTTCATGTCTATCTACGTACCAAATTTCCCTTTTCACTTGCAACTTAGAATTTCCAATATGATTGTGTCGATGAGCATTACATCTTACCCAAAAGATTACATCGTTTCAATTGAAATCATTCTGAAAAGAATAGGAAATAGAATGTTTCTTCCAATGAGAGCAATTTTTCACATGTGTGTAACAGCTGCTCGCCTAAGATCTCACATAATCTCAATAAACCGCGCTAATTCATCACTGAATTTGACCACAACGGCTTTTTTTTCGATTAGTTAAACTGCCGGCCGATTTCCGAGTAGTTACTTACTTTAACTACGACGGAAGGAAGGACAAGCTTGAGCGCGAGCCATAACAGCCATAATCGGCTATTATTACTCGTAATACACATTTATAACTTTTGCAAACATGCTAAACACCATTAACGTGTGTCACGTAATGTTTTTTTTTTCTACAGCTATCAAACAATTTCGTGATCTTTGGAACTAAATTCAATATACTCCAGTAAAGGTTTCGAACGAATCAGAACGTATCGAAAACATTTAAAAACGATAAAAAATATCCTAGTCTTCTTATCAATTGAAATCAAAACAAAGCTTATCGAATAGATCTAATCCTTGCAATACTGGCAAGAAAATCAGACATCTCCCAAAAGATACGATACTGCATGTAAACGCTTCCCTTAATGGAAGATAATTTGTTATGTGGAAAATAGTCATGTTTTCTACCTCAACACTCAAAACAACGTATTTTCATATGCAGACGATTTTATGAAACATTTGAAGAATTCACATGTGACCCTCAATTCATCCAATAACGCTATACTCTATAATGATTAGATCCAACTAGAACAGCATCAGATCAAAAACGTATAAATTTGAATTATAGAAACCATATTCATTAGGCTAATAGAGAACATACAACAAGCATGTAATAATAAAATAAATAGGAATAAAATACCAATCAATGATTTTTTATGATGTTCTAATTAAATCGCTATTAAATTAAAACGCCTCGATTCCCATGCAAACTTGTCCGCCCTCATTTCATTCAATATAACTCATCCGAATTTTTGACACGCTCCGTCTAACGCAAAATATTTACTAGGCAATTCCTGCCGCAACTCCTTACGATGAATATAGTTTATGAAATTCTAATTTTTTTTTACCTATAGTATTGCATTCTTTATAGAACATAAAGTTATGTGAGTCCGATAAATATTTGTTCAGTAATACCCTTAAGCTATATCTCTTTAATAAAATACATTTAAATCATAATAAAGTCATTCAAAAAAACAGCATTAAATTCTCATCATTGATTAATCATTTTACATACGGTATGTGTTCCTTAAACATCTATTTACAAATAAAAATCTTATACAAACATTATCCGCATTAAAAAACGAACAAAGCTGTCGGACTGCGTTAGTGACGCTTCCTCAATGCCACAATCCCTTTGTCAACAAAGACAGCACTAAATCTCCTTCAATTAAGGTATGCAAAGGAAATTTGTACATACGGCAAGGATAGAAGATAAATTCAACTTAAAGCAACTGTACACTTCTACTCAGCTATAGTTGTTATCGTTGAATTCCGTTTCAAACAAACCTTATCAATTCAGAATATTATGTCAGCATATTTGTTAATAATGAGCTCACAAGTGTGCTATTATGAGCTATATTACTTTAGACATAAACAACAAAAACGTTGCACGCAAACTTTAGATAAATTATGTGAGACCATTATATTTAATGGCTAATTATCATCGATGAATCAGAGAACACTGAATTCCCATAACTTGTAGCAATCACCTAATGACTAACGGAATACGTGGGACAGTTGATTAGAATCAGAATATGTGAATCTCGTTGACAAATATCTTCTTGATTCTCATCTTTTAAAACCACAAAAATATAAAACTATTTCGTATATCGCTTCCATTACTTGGAATGCTTAACAAATATAACGCCGTTGAATACGAAGAAAACAAAACTTGAAAACGATAAAATAAGCTGATGTTCTTAGCATTTGAATCAGTCAATCCTCAAAATCTCAAAGAAATTTTCATCAAAAGAGTTGAACAGTAGAACAATAACTTATAGAGGATGATGCCTCATTCAGAGAATGCGTATACAAATTTTTAGAAAAGCTCACTACCTAAAATAATAAGAACCTAAAATCTAGGTATATCGTGATTATAAAACCAAAATGAAACCTACTACTAATGGACCATGTAAAATTCAAATGCTTGAATCACATATATATTAACCACTGATAGCTTTCTGAAAGTACTGATTCGAGCAGTACATCAATTTTAGTAGTGCAGAAATGGAATATCAGTTTGACTAAAAGTCCATATGGAATGATGAGTTGTAAGAAATAGAAAAGGTGGTTGAATAACGCATACAGTGTGGACATCGCTTAATTCATTACATCTTCGAAACTCGTTACGTAGAACAACCGAAATAATTCCCTTTCATTATTGAAGTGTATCTATTTGAATGGTACATCATATTTATAAATTTTCATTAATATGTTACAAATGAAATTATTTGCAACGAAAATTTGTATTATCGCAGGTGAGTAAACACAAATAGAAATGGATTCACTATGAATTATACCACTAAACTGAACAATGGAGATTTTTCTGATGATTGCTTTCATATGTGAGGTCAAATACCAATCTAAAAATTACGAAATGTCTTAGATATTAAGATTTTAATACGTTTAAAACAAAGCTCAGTTAGCATTAGTGGATTGTATTGTTTTATAAAATCATATTGGGATTTATATTACTAGAAAATCAATTCGACTATCAAATATTCGGCTAAATTATCTGCTGTGTTTTCAAATGCACGTCGTTCGAACACTTAAATGACAGTCGCTATAAATTCAACTAAAAGTCACTTTCAATAATGAGACAAATCAAAATCCATGGCTTTTGCTGACGCTGGAATCCATCGTTTTTTTGGGGAAAAGACAGAAGATGGTGTCGGTGTCCGGGGATAACCTCATCAATCAACTACAATATATATTATTCATATATACGATGAAAAATAGATCGATAAGCAATTGGATTCTAAAAAAATTGACTCTTTATAAAGTAAATAGGTAAGACAAGATCCCATCAGAACCGAAAATTTTCACTAACCGAAACCGAAAATTCAGAAAATAATGTATAACGCTTTCGGAAAAGTATTGCTTCCAATAAAATCAATCAGCATTTCATTGAGTCTGAATATTTCTCTTCAGTAAAAGTCAATAATTCTATTCATAACTAACAAAGAGAAAATCAATAATTAATAGAATCACAGAACCCTCACGAAGGTATGCAGGAACTATTTCCCATTTAAAACAAGGCATAATAACAAGTAATTTCGTGAAGTTCATTTGTAGCGCATGTTAAGAATCGGGTTATCTATCATTGTTGTTGTTTTCTTGTTCATATGTAGTCAATTCTAGTTATGAGAGACGAGTCCAAATACGAGGACCACTGAGGAATAGAATATGACAGCAATTCTATTTTCTCGATAACGGGAACATATGAATTTATCGCTTTCACATGAAGTGAGTTTGTTGAGTTTACATATAGCCAGTTACGTGCAATAAAAAGGTGCTCTAAACACATATATGAAGAGAAAGTTACCAGAAAAGAAGAATCAAATGCTACCGATTTTATTCACGTTGAAGTCTTGAATCGATCACAAATTTCTTAAACGCCCGTGATTTCTGCATGTTCGAATATAAAAAAAGATATGAACGCTCATTTTCCGATTGCGTCCCTCACAAAAATGCACAATGACGCATTTCACTCAAAGATTAAATAAAACACATTACACGTAAACAAGCCCACAGAATCTAAATTATTGATTCAATTCCTCCTTCATTGTTTGTAATAATAGTGTAACTATTATACTTATTAGTGAAGAATTCAAGACATCAACTACAAACAGCACTTAGATTTATTTATGATTGATAAAGCTGAGCAAAAGTTAAGACGAAATGTAAGCTGTACTCAGAAAGACAAGAAATCTATTTTGAACACAAACAATATCTTATGCATTTCAAGCATTTCAAGTTCATCTATTCCGATAACAATTGCGAAATGAACGCACTCTACGTTCAATAATCTGAACTTCATTTCATTTATATATTAGTTGTAATCTCACCGAGTAAATATTACAGAATTTCACTGAAGAGGCCATTTAGCTAGACAAACCTGAATCATGAGAGCACTACATTTTTATAGATTGAACTCTGCAATCTCACTTCATTGCCGATAGCTACATATACTAATTTAGGAAGATTCTCTCTCGTTATGTCTATCTCTAAGCCAGATTTCGTGTAAGGATAACAAACCTAAGTTGCTCTCAAATTCACGATATTGTACATCTACGTTTAATGTTTAAGAACACTATTTTGCTACAATTATGTTCCTCCTCTACAAAGAAAACAACCTCTTTTATTATTGAATTATTTTTTGAGGAAAACGACTTACGATGAGTTAGTTAGTTATATGAAAACTAAGCAATATAACATACGTTTTTTTTTCCTATATATGACGTGCTATCCATAAAGGAAACCAAATGCCAAACATATTGAAAGCAAAAGCGGCAGCAATGCATGTTTTGTTTATGGCCTCTAATGGTGATAGCAATGGAAACAACTTCACTTGCAATCATTTTCTTACGAAAGAAGGGTACGAAGAGTATAATGCGTAGTATAATAGTAGTTGAGTATCATGTGCATATGTAACTCAGACAAATTGTAAGTAATTATATTAATAAAGTAAGAGTTATGTGCTTAACAAATCAATAATTCGGGCAAAGAAAAAAATCTTCATATTATTATAGCCTCATCATGCTTCATTAAATGAATAACGACTATGTTAATAACTACAAAATGTGAACTACTTGATGTCCTCATAACACATTGAAAAGTGTTAAAAAAATCATTGTGCTGTCACACGAAGCTTTCTCGCTTCATTTTCCTCAATAACTCATAGCTCTTTGTTCTTCTCAGTGGTTTTATCACAAATTTGCATCTATTTTTTCATGTCAGTTAAAATTCTTCCTAGCACATTCGATGCAATAACAATTCGGTGGTGTATTCAGCCGTAAAATTAATGATTTTATCAAAAGATTCTTCGCAACCTATGAATGATCGTCATCATAGTGATGTTTACAACCTGAAAGCAGAATGAATACTGGTCGTTTATAAAAATCAATCAATAATATCTTATAAACACAAAAAAGTACATACTGCTCTCATATTACTTTCTGAAAAAACTGGTGTAATCATTCCTATCACATAAAACCACGTAATAGTTTTTTGTAATAACAAGCAAATAACTGAATTAGATTTTTGTTAGATTTATAATAATATTCTTTTTCAGCATAAAATGTAAATGATGGAATGCAATTGTAATTATAATGACTGGTACTACTATACTATATTTTAATTATATTCTAAATAATTTAAGTAAAAAGCTCCACATATACTTTAATATAGTATAACACGTTTTTGAATAAATAATAACTCGACAGTCTTACAATCAACAAATACCTACCTCAATTTCACTCATTATCCTCATTCTTAACAATGCCTTCAAGAATCACTACATTGTCTATTCTCTATCAAAATTAACATGCTCTTGAAATTTTTGAATACATAACGTAATGATATTAAAAAATTTCATCGTGTTCAATACATGGTAGAATATTTTTCAAAAAGAATTTATTCGTTCGTTATAGAAAAAAACGAAAAATTTCCGCTTTGACAACTACCTCATTTCGAACAAGCATCAATCATTTCTAAACAATTGCTGGCTACATCAATAGAAACCGTTAGACTCGAGAAATCTCAGAGATAAATCGAATTATTAGTAAAGCTATTAAACGACTCGAAAACTCATTAGACTCATTTCCATATGCATTCGCTTTTATTCATTAATAATTGTGGTTCAAAATAACAAAAAACTAAGGGAAAAAATTTTCTCTTAACTGCATCATCCTTTCGAAAAACATTCTAACTCATTCAACAGCTAAATTTTGAGGATCAAATTAGGTGTGTGAACGTAATTCGATTTCAAGCAACAAATGATTCAATATCTGCAGTAACCCATAGAAAACTACCTCAAAGAAGTGTTTTTTTCGAAGACAAATACAAAACATAGCTATTTTATGTATATAAAGGATTTTAACGAGCGAAAGCCTGGAGTAATTGCTCGATTAGTAAAATCATAAATAGATTTATATAATGTACTAGAAATCAAATTGGTATGATAAGTTATCTACCTGATATAGTAGGAAAAAGAAACGAAATATAACAGACGATAGGTAAAGAATAAGCCGGAGAAGAAATTATCACGTTTAGCAACATTCGGAACAAGTTTGAAAATAATCAGAAAGATTTGTTGGAGACTAGCTTAAAATAGATGATTTCGATCAATTATGCTGAAGAACAATCCAACACTGAAAGAATAGCTTTTTCTCGAATACTCTTGAATTTTAAAATGCAAATTGCATCGGCTGCAGCACTCCAGCAAAAGCTATAGTGTATTTGCAGACGATATCCGTGACTTATGAACTTGAACAGACGAGAGCATAATGATGATATTCTTGGAATCTTATTGAATGCATAACTAATTTTGAATCAACAAATTGACAAAAAGAGTACTGTTGTTATTTAAACTAGTTTGAAAACAACTGAGAATAATTAGCGTCTACCTTCCCTTGTACTGCTACAAAAACCCAATCGAAATGGTGGCAACTTGCACAGTTCAAGTTAATGACATGAAGCTTTTTCTCCAATATTTATAAATATTTGGAAAACTTTCTACTGCAATCATCTGATGAAATTAAAAAAAATTAATCGGTAATAAGTTTGAAACTCTTCTACTGTTTTAAATACGTTAATCTCTTGTTCTTTAAGTCACACGATGAAATAACAATAGTTATATCCTATTTTTTTTTCTTTCGGACTTTTTTTTCGCCAGTCATCATTTTTAAATTACAACAATAACAGAAAAAAAAACTAGTATTTATTGAAAGATCGAAAAAAAAATTTGAATAACACGTAACTCAGCACGTGTAAAACGTCAATTATTCCTAGAAATATGACCTACAAAAATTCATATAATACATGGTCCAACGCTATATTGCGAGAATCCATCACAAAACGGCAACCTATTTTTGAGGGATAGGAAACAACTTTGATGGTCCAAACTTATTACCCAAGTTAATTAAGTGAACCCATTTGCACGAACTCATGCTGTACGACTCATATAACTTGCATGCTCGTTTTCTTACGACAAAGGCCATTTATTTCAGATCATCAATAGATCTACGAGAATTTCAATCAATATTTCCACATAATCCTTCAACAAGCGAATAATTTCGTTGAAATCACAAATTAAATGGTCCAAAAGCATGTAATCAACATTTAAACGAGCTTTTCTTCTCCATAAATCTGTAACGAATACAGCACGATAAATTAAGAAATCCTAATATTAACTCAATTGACAGAACAATCAAAATATATTTAGAATGTTTGGAAATGTAAAGGAGAGTGATAAGATATTGTCGGCACAAATGAAACAATAAGTGAATCCATATCGATAACAATTTACTCCACAAAAAAAAAAACATAACTTAGAAGATGCATCACAATAGTTTAAGGTAGATAATAAAATAAAATTTTTTGAAAAGCCGAAATATGAACACTCACCATTAGTCTCCATTGACACTTCACTTAACCATTGTCTGGTTGTGTCCCGTGTACGAGGAAGTTCTTCATCAAATGGAAAAGAAGGTGTATTCAGTTGCCATTCACGTTTGAATACTTTGCTATTTTCAGTGAAATAATTCTTAATAGCGTAGAGGGAGAAATAGCAATGTGATGACGACACGTCAGACTCCTGACTTTCTCCGTCTTTCGGTGGTTTGTTAATAGCTCGTTTTTTGTCATGATAAAAAAACATCATTTTAAGATAGTTAAGACTTATTGACGACGAGTTCCAGAGCATCGGTGTCTCGGTGGGATCTTGATACGCAATTAATTGATACATTGATACTGCTAACTGACGATATGAGCCTTGCATCCGAGTCAGGAACGGATACGACTTTTTCATATTAAGCACTGAGGGCATGCCAGCAGTCGTCAGAACAGGCACTCCGCCATTGAGACCAGCTGATACTTTTGTGACAGTTGCGAGTCCATAACTGTCTGCAAACCCAAGAATGGCATCCAGTCGGTGCTCACAATATGCTTTGACCATGCCTACTGTAGCATATCGCTCGGCTAGGTTGGTATCTTCCCAATAACGATCATCCCAAAACGTAAGATTCACCCATCCAGCAGGCATACGACCCGACTTTACCACATCTTCTACGGCGATGTCAATAACTGGACGAGCCCGTTCTATCGTTAAACCAAATTTGTCGTTATTTGACTCTTTCGCCGGTAGCACGACTAAGATGTTGTAGGGAAGAGTATGACCGCGGTTCGTCGAACGAACATCGTTTCGAGCTTGTGTCTCGCGTAACGCAACAACTATTATCAGTAGTAAGCGCGGAATAAGTGCAGTAACGACGCCGAGCATAGCCTTTCATATGGACATCCGGAATTCGTTGTTGGATTCTTGAATGGAGTAAGTGTAGCTGTTAAAAAAGTACGTTTGAAACAGTAAATATACACACACACGCAGCCGAAGTCAGAGACGCAAACGTACGTGTGTCTGCATGTCTGTCACAAGGCTGACGCCCCACCCAAGTGCACTCTCGCTGTCTACGCTCGTTCAGTTAAGACCTTATGATGGTACCGTTTTTTATTTCTGGGAATCATTTTTATTGTATACAAGCCATATGTATGACGATGACGATTAAACTAAGGCTGTTATAATATGTAAAGTGGCGAATGTAAACAAATGTATTTGTGGACGTGCCTGTACCTCACACGAATCTGTCACTCATTTCCCTGTAATCATCAACAAGTAAAACGAAAAAGAAATTCGTAAAACGCGACAAAAAATTGGAACATTCAATCAAAAAACTAAAATCTTTTATCCTAAAAGGAAGTGATTATTAGAAAATTCGCGTGGTTCGTAATTGATTATTCGTTATTTTTGATGAGTGGCAACTAGTTGTATAGAATATTCTAAATAGTTCTATTGAACAATTAACTATTCAAATATAATTTGATTAGAGCTGATACGATGGGATTATTTTCCGATATGTGAAATTTATTAAACTATCCGTTGTGTGCTTAATGAGATCTATCATGTACTGATTGTCGAGGATCACAACGTGATGTGCAGCAGATCAAGTTCTTGTTTCTAATTCGAATTGCTGATACGACCGTTTGATAGACTATACGTTTTTTGTGCGAAAAACAAGATGCAAGCAGAAAAAAATAAAAATACCAGGAAAAAAAACAATTTTTTCTCTGAAAGATTGCTGAACTCGATAGGACGTGCTTTGTTACAATGTACGACGAAGACGACGACGACGACAACGACGACAACAACAGATCTTCGAGAAATCAATGTCACAAATCATTTCAGAATAATGAATGTGTTTTGATGTTCACTTAACTTCTCCCCTCCTCTACATTCACAATAAATTTATCTGTTCCATACTATTTTCTATCGTCAATTGTTGTAATTATAGTTTTAGGTTATCTCACTATGTTATTCAATAGTCGTCCGAATCGTGTATGCACTTATCTATCAAATCTACATTTTATGTATCAGAAAAAAGTACGAGATGACAATACTATCTAATAAATTGAGTTCCGACAACGACAATAAGACAGTTGAATTATTCCATTTGAATTATGATTTATCAATAATAGTGATATCAAAAACCTGTTTAGTGATAATCTTATGTATGACTGATAGTTTCAAGCTGCAAACTATAATTCATTGATAATAATGAAATACATTTGCAGTCACGAACAAGCGTCATTTGACGAAGTGTTGCTGATCGATTAAAGGGAATCTTTTACTCAGATTCAACGCAAACATTTTCGTAATCCTCGCTCTAATCGACGAATGCAACAGACAATTCCCTCAAATTAGCATCAATTAATAGAGAAAATTTCTCATTATCATCGACCTCAAAGGTGAGTGTTTATTGTTTTTATTTTTACATACTATAAAACATACATTAGCATCATAAAACATACTTACAAAGTCAATAAATTTTAAATATGTTGTTCGAAATGTTGAGCTCATAGTATCTCAGTCTGCAAACCTCAAAGCTGAGTATGACCACAAGGTATATTTCAATGGTTAGCCTATGTTTGCGAGTTTTATTAATTTAAATTTCATTGCAATGTTGCGTAGGCATTTACGTGCGTGCACATTTAAAAGTGTATATTGTGTATTATTTTCAGATATTTTAAATGATTTAGAGGTCTGCCGTCAGAGCTGATTTAAAGTTTGAACGCCGTTCAAAACACCGGCAAGCAATTTCCGATAAAGTTCAACAAGCTTCCGTCTCAACACCACATATTATTGAATGGATTGTTGTTGAGTAGCTGGCTAGTTATGTACGCATTACCACTCCGACTACATCAAACTATCAAAACGTTTGCTGAATTTTCCGCTTTGATTGAAGGTGAGTGAATATTTTGGAGAAAAAAGGAAAATAGAAAAAATGTCATTCAAAAAATAAGAAAGTGGGAGCAGTATAAAGCTCACATAGTGATTAAAGATTAACCCTAAGCCTTGGAAGCCTCAAACGGAAATGACGGCTTAATGGAGCACTAGGTCCTTTTGGTTTACTTAAGCCCGTTAACAGCCATGATGAGCTTCGAAACGTCGTAATGGTGTGAGAAAGCGTCTTTTTGTCGTTGTTTTGTACTGCTTAACATAACAGTGCGTAAAAAAAAACGGACAGTTGTATGGATTTGACGAACAGTTGTTAGCATGCTAACACCATTAATTAGGATCATTTCTATTGAGATGAGAAAAAATATACGATGAAACATTACTATTCATAGATCCATAAGTATTTAAATTTAAATCTTCGAGAATAAACTATTTAATTTGTTCTGACCATTGATTTTCAATTAACATTATCAGAGTTTTCGTTTAAGCTATATGAGTACACCAAACTAAACTGACAATAAATTGGATAAAAAGAAAGATTATATTGAGTAAAAACATATTAATACTAAAACAAACATTCCTAAATAAGTATTTCACTGCATGCTTGAAGAAATGTTTGGAAAACTCTGTGCTTGAGCAGTATATGAAGCGATGACTAGTCCTTTCAGCATACCTTTTCTATACAAATTTTCTATTACAACTGATTAACGGAAATCAGATTACATTAATGTCATCTTATAGAAAATCTTCATTTGCAGTCAATCCCCTGTTTTGTTCTTCTCGTTCTTCTTCTTTCGCCTGGCATGCCACACATCTTCTTGCATTGATTAGTAATAGCGTTCTTTTTTCACCGTGACTCCATCCCAACCATGTGCGAATATTCATTAATTTTCATTAGCATGAAGAATTACATGCCTAGATCCTCCATGAAATAAATTTTAATACATCTTGATCGCAATGCTACTATCATCTTCCTTGTAGTCTTCGTTGTAAAATTCTCAATATTTATAAAGCACCAATATTGGCATTTGCCTTGTTCTTCTTTGTTGTTACGGATAATCTATGTCATTTTGTACACCATGAAAATGATCTTCACCAACAAAATTCATTGCAATTTTCAAGATTATGAAGAAGGCTTTGATGTATTTCTGAGAATTTCTCAAACGAAGCTGATGTCCATAGCAAAATTCGACGAGATTAAAGCCTTGGTTAGATATGAACGAGGATTAATAGTATAATGTTCGGTCAGCTGCAAATCGTAACACGGTAATATACTATTTTTCTCACTTTGTAAAAAATGTATTATATCGCTTCAATAGGTTTCTTCGCGATGTACCATAAGAGATCGTTAAGGACTACCACGTTCTGCAGATATGATGAAAGCAATAACGAGTGTACTATGATTTCTTGAAACAGTCATTATAGTTAGTGCTTTAGTTTCATTCTTAACGTTTTGACAACGGAAAAGTCTAGAAATTAGTGGCTTTAGTGGATACAAAAACCTATATTGTTCAAAAGAAACTAGCCGGAGATGAAGTGATACGATTTTGCTCTGAATTTTGAGTTATAAGAGTTCGGTAATTCTAGCAATTGACTGCAAGAAGCTGAAAAACTGATACTGAACAGCAAAAGGCCAACAGGATATAAATTATGCAAGAGAGGAAATCCGCATAATTAAAAAAAACAACACACACACAAAAGGACTTGTTAATGACTGAAAATTTTAAATTACCGAAATATCAAGCGAAAACAAATAGATTATTACTTTATAGCCAGCCTATCATTGAATTTTTAATCACAGGCTTCGCTTTATTCGCTATAAATTACATAATTGATTAGACTTGTTATATTCGCTTTGAATAATGAATGGACGGTGGCTGTAGACCGTCAAGGTTCGATATCGATTATATCGGAAAATTATTCAATCCATTTAGAGAACAACATTTTTATGCCGTATTTATTCCAATACAATCTATTGAAGTTGTTAGTATTTGAATTTCAAAAAGAAGCTTCTTCATTCATTCTCGTAAATATGAATTGTTTATTTACAAACACAAAACCTTGTCACATTTATATCACTCAATCAATGCAGCTGATTCATTCAGTTGAATTGTCGTTGTTCTCTTAAGAGACACAAAATTTTAAAATTTTTCCTCTGATACTCGTAGGTATTAAAATGTAGAGATCGTTTAAATTACGATACAACTTTAGTCTAAGAAAACGAGAAGAGGAAAATTTTCTTTTTCTACTGCAAATACGAATATTTCAATGGAATATCTATTTTAGACTCAATAGAAAACCTCTACTTCTGAAAGATTTATGAGATTCCGTCAGCAGTTAATTACCATTTTTTTTTTCCGCAATCAATCATAATGACCTAGTAATTTACAAAATGTATAGCTAACTCGTTTTCTTTAAAAGTGTATCGGTTTCACTCACTGATTGCACATGGGAAGAAAAGTGCACTTTGTTGATTAGAAAGAAAACTAAAAACCAAACAAGTTAAAACAACTCTAAACCATAAGTTCATCATTATTACGTCATAATTTCATAATTTATACTACATTTAAATACGAGAGAATAGGAAAAGTTCAGGGATTAGAGTAGAGAGGAAAGATATAAAGCAAAAAATACAAAGGTTAAAGTTGATAATTTACGGAATTCCCTTAACTAATCCTAACTAAAAAATATTATTTTATCGATAATACTCTATAAAGTACCGTAACATAAATTCATAATCACTTACAATCATGTGATATTCCACTGAATCATTTAAATATTGGGAATTTTGTGCTAAATAAGTGTTGATGTTGTTTGTTTAGAAGTTTGAAAAAAAAATATATATAGTAGCTGTTGAAGCCATATTATTAGAAAACATAAGTACGTCTTTCTTTTTCTTCATACGACTATCGTCTTCATCGCCATTTCTACTACCTCCAGAGAATAAGGCAAAACAATAGCAACTTTGAAAATGAGGGAGAAATGCTGTTTAGAATCATACTGAAAGCTTACAAACGACCTTTCAAAACCACTGTAAATTTAGCACATATGGCTCAATCATGTTTATGGCCTTCAAGTAATATTCTTGTCTAAATGCAAGTTACACGTCTGTTTATGGTGTTCGTGTTTCCAAAACATCGGTGATGAGGTTCAAAAAAATCGCATAGGTATCATCGCTAACGAATGATGCTGCCGCTTATAAAAAAATGAACTGGTAACGATATAAATCAGGTCTTCTGTTACTGTGTATGACACAAACACATTTAATGATGATACAAATAGAATTATTTCTTGTGAGTCACATAAGTTCTGATATGACTGCAGAGCTAAGATCACTACATTCGCTAATAGCAGTATAAGACATTAAACCAGAAACAATAAGAACTGCAGTATCTGAATCAAAGCTTTAACGCACAGCATATGCTGTTCACTGTTACATTACGGAAAATATACGATGAAACAAAACTGTCGTTTAGATAAGGTGTTGACTGTTGAACTCTCAACAGTTTTTTTAGAGCATTCGCCTCAATACCATCAAAAACCCAATAGCATTCGGATCTTATTCATTGAATTTTTTACCATATGTTGACAGGAATACAGGAGAAGTAACTAGTTTTAGTTCACACCTGTTAATAATACCTGGTTTTTTACGCTGTACCAAGTCTAATCCTATACTGTTGATTTTCAATGAAATTTTTAATCAGTCCTTGTGGTACTGATCAGCATCGGTACGTCAATATTTATCAAAACAGAATTATAAAAACCGCTGCTTCACTCATTCTTTGAAATCCATTCGAAAACTTACCGTTTTGCAAAGTGTGGCAATTGATACTATGAGGCAAAAACCATTTTGATCAGGCAAAAAATTTTCATCGTCTTTAAGCAGAAATTCACAACGTTGATGATTTCAGTGCTCGGAATTGAGAAAAAGAGACCTTTTATTTGTTAGCATAACAGCGCTCGTAACACCAAAATCAAACAAATCTTTAACGAAATTAACAAAAAAAATACAGCCTCGAGCTACCTCATTACCAAGGATCATATCACTATCACCTCCATAATATACTTCCAATAGACTAAATAGACTTTAATGTACAATAAGTCAAGAATTGCATCATTTTAAAGTTAGAAGATTTTACGATACGAATTCCTTACAATGCTTCGTTATGTGAAATTGTCCTATATTAATCTTTTTATATCATATCTATCTATATCGTATAATATTTGCTACTAATATTCAATAGATGGTGGCGCAGTGGTTAAACAAAAAACATGTCGCATCCCATTTCCCAGAACTCAATGAGTTACAGTACTGCTTATTTAGGAGCTCAAGAAGGATTTAACAATGTTTTGTTGAGAAGATATTATACGCGTGATGCATGTTATTCAATAATCCTCATTTTTTCCAATGACTTCTAATGCATGTTGAATTTCAAAGAGATTGAATGAAAGCTTTGAGCTTTATCCCTATCTCGTTCATTAATATATCATTCAACTTTTTTAGTAGCATAATTGCAATAGCCTACGGGGAAAAAACAACAATAAAGAAAATTCTATGAGATCAAATCGCAGAAAATTAAATGCGTAATCACCTATTCAGTTAGAAAAAAAGAAGATAATAGCCATTCATTGTTGCGATCAACAAAAATCAATATATCTTAAAATAGTGTACTGATATATATATATATGTTTAAGTAAAGTTATGATGAAATTGAAATCACAATCCCAACCCATTATGGGAATGTGAGTGATTAAGGATGGTAAAGTGGGAAACATAATCATCAATGAAATTTTTAACGAATTATTTAAGGCATAAATAAAGTATTGAACATAAATGAAAAACGAATGGTAAGCTATCTCAAATGGTTCACGTGTTATACCGCCAACAAACAATCTGAATTGCTTAAACAATTCTTTTGTAGTGTGTTTGTATAAAAACAAATAATTACTACTTAGAATGAATGGCATAAGGTAAGATAAGCTCTAAAAGCTAAGTAGTCCCTATTGGAGATGCGCCTACGCATTTGTGTTCAATCGTGATATCGTGGAGGTGGTTGAATGCAAAAGCTTGGTGTACATATGTTGATTTGGGTTGACCACTGTTCAACAAGTCAGTGCTGTTTATGCTACTTAAAATTCTCTTATATCAATTTACCGAGCAGCGGGCTTGGCATGCATTAAGCTGGGCAGCGAACCTGGTTTGAGGCTGCGTATCACTGCGGCGCCTCACCACCACTGCTCCACGTATCTTCAAAAAAAGAGTGAATGGCATAACATGACGACTGTTTGAACTGTTTTAGTAAATTAACTTAGTGATTTCATAATTTGCTTTATTTTTTCAGAATTTTTTTTTCTCGACACTCATGATTTTCTGAGGGTTCCACTTTGATAATCCAGGCAGAGATGCAGTCCATCTGTTAAGAATCTCCCTCAAAAAAAATGTCTAACATAGGTATATCAACGTAATCAGGCATATTCAAAAATGATAAATTCATGGTAATTTATTGAATTTTTTGGGTTTTCATCCATTACACAACGAAATAAAAAGAATATTCATATGCACATATTCATTATTAACACTTCCTTGTTGACAGCACTTTCTTTGAAATGATGAGAAAAAAAAAACTTCTCTTCTTGAAAAAGTAGAAATCTTAATGATTCATTCTCAATTCTGACTATGATGGAAAAAAGCCAGTTATGCTCAAAACTATTGAATGCTTCGAGAGCAGTACTTTTCCAACTGTGCTACCTTACTTATGCAACTTATTAGAGCACAGTAATGTCAAATCATTAACTTCAATACAACGAGAATCTGTGCAAGACGTAGAGTAAAAAGTTCCAGTTTCGAAAACCCAAGAGCAAAAAAAAAGAGAAGAAAAGACAAATCAGCGCAAATACAAATAAAAAATTGCAAGGCGATTCCGATATCTTCAATGTAAACAATGATAACGATGCTTTTGAAATTGTGAAGCTGTGAACTTTCAAAATTATACCATAGTGAAAAAATTCAGCAATAATTGCTATGCTGAAAATATCGTTGAGGTGAATTCATTAGAACTCCCACACTTTGGGAAAAATTTGAGGTTTAGCATGTGCTTTTGAAACATTAATAAATGAAAATTATCTTACTCAATTATGGTTAACTAAGCCAAGCGGTCCTTTTTATGCGCTGAACAACAAAGCACAATTTAGTAGAATATTCGTTAGCAACGCATTCTAAGATAACAAATAGAAAATAATTTCTCTTCTGTTTTACCAGATTAAAAATAAATCAATGACAAGAAGAAAAATCTCTTGTTAACAAAACTGACAGAACCGCTTAGAATCTGTCTACCTGAGAACGATATCAATACAACCATCCAAATCTGAACTCTAAATATACGTAAACAGTTACTCAGATGTTCTTCTATTCATTAAATATCATGTACGTCGCACCACATAAAACTATGATGAATTTTTTGACTACCGCTGACGTCATGAACGACCCACATACGTTTCTGCGTAGATTATCTTCTAGCATGGCAAGGCACATCACATCAATTCGAGAAGGATATTTAATGAAATTTGTGCAATGAGCGCGTCGTAACATCTCCATATTTAATATATTCTTCAACAATCATGACTAATAATGGTGGAGAGAATACCGATTTCCAAAAGAATTACTTTCATCCATACATACAAACGCACACAGATGGGTTCACATGTAGTTGAAGATCAAAAGCGATCAATAACTAATTTAATCAAATAACTGACGATGAGACAATTTGAACTCCAAAGTATATCGCCAGATAAACGTTTCCTCTTGACAATATGCAGCAATAATTCCATAGAAATCAACAGTTCCGATGTATTCGTTAGATACGGCTTTCTATTTTCTATATTCAATAATCTATACGGTTTTCATTGAAAATTTATACGATTCTTTTTGGAACAGATGACTTATGTTTGTTGTTTGACAAGGAAAATGCATTTATCTTCAAGTGTCAGTTGAAAATAGATTGTTTACATTCGTTTTCAATTCATTATCATTATAAATGATGATGAGCTCTTTACAAAGCTTACAATTCTTAGAGAACTTTCATCTTCTCATAAATGAACATGTGTGAATCTGAGGATATTTGTTGTGCATGAGTGAAATGCATTTTAAAACGTATCGCAGAGCTATATGTGGAAACAATCCAGCCAAGAGATCCACATAATATAATATTATGCAATCTTGAGATGATAAATCATGTTAGATAAGATAAGGTAATTTTTGGCGTTGATCAATCCCTTGTGGTGGGATGCGCCTCCGCATTCATGTTCAACGTGATATCGTGGAGGTGGTTGAATGCGTGCATGGTCTATACAATGACTTGAGTTGACCACTCTTCA
>KN716357.1:79302-93292 GCA_000816705.1 Dictyocaulus viviparus
AAAATGTGAGACTTTGAAAAACTCTGGAGAAAAAAAATTAAAGGAAATAGGAGATTAAAACATCGCGTGCACTCTTTGATGGAAACAAAAAGAAAAAAGTCGAACTACCAAAGAACGGCGAACTTCATACTACGCTCCGTTCTGTAGTAAACTGATAAGTTAGTTGTCAAAAACCTCGTGATGAACACCGTAATATCTTTCACTCGCGGTAAGATTGCAAGCACATCATGTAAAAATCATTAAACTGTACGTTGATAACTATTGGCTTTCTGTTAAAAAAAGTGGATTAAAATTACACGAAATCAACCATCACGTAGCCGTTTGAAGTGAACAAATTTCGTTAAGAAAGTTCAAGTGCACATTTTTTCATCAATAGCAAGAACTTTTGATGAGGAGGCAAGAGAATACAAAGGTAACGTATTGGCACTGTCCTTGTGTGGTATATTCGATTACATTACGAATTATGGAGGTGGTTCAGAGGTTCAAAACGAGTCTGCCCCATATATATATGGATTTGTACAAACTTCAAGCAATTTCAAATCACTGCTCCTCATATTTCTGTGACTGCGGGTACCAATCCAGCGACTCGAGAAATTAAAAAACTTGGTTTACCTTGGGGCGAAATAGAACCACTAATTGTACTAATGGTCATCTACTTCTGCGCTACGTACACTCAAAAAATCGAAATACCTTTTTTTGCCTCTTTTCTCAATCCTGTAATGTAAATATTACTAGAATAAAAGCATTTGTAAATTGAATAACAATTCTGATAAACAACGAATAAACTTTTAAATTATGAAGAAAAGAGAACTGAATTTGAATTGTTGAGGTATATAACGCCTGAGGCACGGATCTATGTGGCCAAATCAAAAACGCGAAATTTCCATAACCTACCATTTAACTGTCTGATTAGAGTTGCCAGAATGAGAGGAAAATCATTATGAATCATGACTGTCAGTCAAATTCCCTGATATAATAGTTTAGAAAAAATAGAAGAAAAGAGATATCTGCTTTGAAAGCTGGAAAAAATTGTGGGGTTGTAGGGTTCTAAGAATCCTTCATATTTTTTAGATTCAAAGCATATCAAAAAAAAATGCAAAACATCAATTCAGTTCGTAAGAAATACGCTTGATAGATTGTAGTGGAAATGAAAACATTTCATATGATTATGAGATGAGCCTGATGGATAAGAGTGTCTCGAAAAGCATAGGAAAAATCCTCTCATGATTAGAGGAGACAGAAAATTTACGCTTATCACTCATGGAAATGAACGAAACGAGAAATGAATTGAATTCTAAGAAATGGAATTTTTTTCCAAAACCATATAAACAGTTCGAAAATACACAATATGTTCAGAAATTCTATGGGATATAAACAAAAATTCAGAGCCTCAGGCTGGAATCGGTCACAAAATGAGGAAATAGGCAGTGTAATCGGTAGCACTCCAGACTGGACGGCTACAGATTCGTGTTCAAGTCGAGGATGAGGTTCCAAGTTTTGTGATTGACCGACTTATCATTGTGAGGATATAGATGAAATCGATATAAGATGTTCGTAATCAATTGTGCTTATCATAGTTGATAGAAGAAATAAATAAATCACTAGGTTCGGTTTTATTTACATAAGATATGCAATTATTAAATTGGAACGAACTTATCATGCACTTTGATAGGCATATTGGCGTCGCGTTTTTTTTTTTCATACGACAATTGAAAACGTTCTCTTATGAAAAATTTCATTTCAATATAAACTTTGCAGATGTTTTTTTTTTTCTTTTCCATTATCATATCGCCATATCATTTTCATATTAAGAAACATTTACATATTAAGACAAAAATAAACGTGAATAACGAACATCACCGTTGTCGACATCAAAAAAAAAAAAAAAAAAAATAGTGAACGAGAAGCGACGATGGACAGCCAGCTGATGAACGCAACACAGACGAAACACTTCGTTCGTCTAATCGCTAACAGTTCTGTGTAGGTGGCAAAAATAGAGAGAATTTCAAAACGAAGAGAAAAAAAAACATCGTAGAAAAGTAATTACGAAATAGTCTTCATTTACAAACGATATTTTACAATAATAAGCAAATATTGAGAAAGTGATGATTATTTATGAATAAATCTTATTGCGATTGATTAATAATAATGTCAACTAACGTTTATGTCAATTGTATTGTATATGATAAATCGATAAAATAATTGTTGAAACGTAAACACGCAAATGCATTTGAATAATAATCGTCGTAAATCATCATATATGCTTAATTTTCGTAATAGCTTTCAGCATTCAGAATAACGCCGAGCTTTTCTCGTCCACCGAACGAAACGGCAAAAAAAACACGTCATGTCAGTTCTTTTCGCTGAAAAACAAACGCAATCAGAAGAAATTCTGTTCAATTCCCGACATATTATTATACGCTAAGAAAGCTATCAGCTTTTGCTTAAGATGTTTTAATAAACAGCTGAGCCATTGTTAATTGCAATCCATAGATGTCATGCAGGAGAACAACAACACCATCCAATGAAAACCAAATACGATATGCGATTTGGATTTGAAATAAATACATATTTCTCATCTTTTTTTTTTCGTCGAGCTGTACAATGTGCGAGATTTTGTATTGACAATTTCAATTTTGCCGATAGAAACAAAACATTAAAGGGAAAGGATGGAATACACCCTTCGGGTAACTGAGGATAAAATTCAACAAAACTAACCTTCCAACATTCATTTAATGACTAGATTTAGTTCCGTTATTCACCTTACGAGTTTACTTCATTTACATGATTAAGAAAGCCGGCCACAACATAAAACAACTGAAGAACACTTTTCGATTACGCTACGGTACTCGCATGAAACGCTAACTGCCTCAGGAACTTTTATTATCTGTATGCCAAAAGAAAATAAATCTTGACCTGAGATAAATTTCTAGAAAGGACAATACGGTGGAGGATTATTCACGGCCGTTAAAACGTTATACCTCAAACTGTTATACTAGAGTACATCCGTCAAACAAGGTCAATTGAAATGCTTGATGGACTTCTTTTTTACTGTGTGTTGTTTATTCATCTAAATATTCTAATTACCATTATGATTACAATCAACGACACAATTGTTTTGGATTACATGTTCATCTGTACAGCACCATAACATATAATGGTTTGTAGGTAAGGGCCGCTAGACATAGATGAGGGGTTCGAGTCATGCCTGTGGCTCCAAGATTTGCGATTGACTCAGCATTGATGATATAAGAGCAAAATCATTGGAACCTATCATAGTTGATAGAAAATAAATGAAATGGCTATTAAGTGACTTCGATTACACAAAGCAAAAAATCAAACTAGTTACAGCGTATGCAACACTGTAGTAATATTAATTATAGTCATACCATCCATACATATCGATTACCTCATTAGCTTATTGTTCAAATCAACAGCTCTCATATCAAAAATGAATGCCATAATCACTAGATTATATACGAAAACAAACAAATAAATAAAGCTCGCAAACAAAATCATACATTCGAACACATCATGTTTATAATTCCGATAATATTTAGAACATGTTATGATAAGAAATGATCATTAAACCACCTATTTAATTCATATTTGAATAGGTTTCAACTTTTAAATTATAATGAGGTATCAGAATTGCTTAAATAGTTCACTTCGTTTCGTTAATCACAATATATTCTGATTGAAATATTTGATAATTTAAACCATTGGCTTTGTTAGAATGGAAAATTTGAAGTGAAACTAAAAAGTGCAGCGCAAACATAAGAACTGAAAAGCTGACAACAAGACGGAAATATTTCGAAAGTGAGGCATATGAGTGACGAATTTTGCGAAAAAAAAATTGTCATATCGCTGTGACAGATACTTTCAACGATTAAATTACAGAATTTTTCCAAATGCATTGAGGTAGAAAAATATAAATACCAATGAAGGCTTATTGTTTTGTTTGTTTGAATACCAAAAAAAAAAAAAGTTTAGAATAATATAGAATACATAAAAATAAGAACGAAAGATTAAAAAAAGTGTGAAAAAAAAAAAGGAAACGAACGATAATGAAAAATTAATGAAGACAAACCAAACTACATAGTGAATATTAATATGAAATGCATAATTTCTTCGTTCCTCACATGACTCGCTTACAACGATTTGTGAAATTAGAGGTGCTTTCAATATCTTTTCAACATCGCTGAGTCATGTAATGGAATCATTTTCATCATATGATGTATCAAATTAGTTTGAGGAAAAAAAGAACCTTGGAAGAATCCTTATCATTTTCGCCTATGGCGAGATCGTCCAGTCATAATACAGCGAATTTCGCTTCACTTTCTTTATTCCTTCTTCATAACTAACTCTACTTGGTTGAGGATATTACTAATATCATGCCTTGCTTATAATGTTCAGTAAGAAAACGACGGGTAAAACGATAATCATATAACCAGAAGTGATGAAATGTAAGTTTTGAGCGAAAAAACGGAATAGATTAGATAGAAACTAATCAAATTTGCTCGTGGATGTATTGCGTTAATGCAGAAGTTTGGTACGTTTTAACTGCTTGCATAGCGTATTGAGGAAAATTTTAATATGATGCTTGAATAGCTTCAAGAATACGCTAATCACGTGTTCTTAAGAAACATACTGATACAAAACACTACGACTAGCGAAATCTTATACACTCTACCAGTTCGTTAGTAAAATGATATAGCTGATGGTGAACACGTTGACATTTCCATAAACACAACAACAAACGATTGATATACCTTTTACATAGAAAATTTATATTCGAAAAAAAATCAAGACTAGGAGTCATCTCCATATCATAAGCAGATCACAGAAATCATTGGAGTGACGAGGAAACACAAAACGCTTAAAAAAACAACTAATGTGTTCGATAACAAACGGAACAAACAACCAATATTTAGTGAGATTTTGCTCCCACATACGTTGAATAGTTAAAATTTAATAAAAATTTTACAAATTTTATAAGATTGAGAAATTTTACAATTTGCTGCTGAAAATTTTGTGAGCACTTTTTGTTCCACTAAATCTATTCAGCGATGTTTTACCTGCCACCTATCGAAGCAGAAAAGGCAGACAGTTGGGATTCATTGGAGCGGTGAAAATTTTCTTGTTTTCGAATAAACTATTCCCATAATATGGATTTTATATACTAAAGTCGACGGAGAATTGTGAAAAATTAAGAAGTGATTGGGAATAAAAAGTGGTATTTGGTCGTCACTGTATATTTATTTCTATTCGTTAAATGTAACGAAGAAAAATCTGACAAAAACCTCTTTCGCTTCTCACTCAGTCACTTCACCTTCCATTGGGAAAATGCAGAAGATACTGTAATTTCGGAGACGTTTATGCATTATTGCGTTTCTTTCCTAGTTTATTGTGTAAACAGTTCATTAAGTGCGTTAAATTGTGAATATATTGGAGTTTCGGATTAACAATATTTGTTTAAAAATTATAGTAATAGAAAAGACGTAGTTTTATTGTTGAATCGTTATTATTTTTATTGAAAAGAAATGCGCAAACGGATAACAGAGAGGTTTCTTAAAGGTTTGAAAGTATTCGTAATTTTTATTTATTTTTATTTTTATTTTTGCAATGATATTATAGTGTCCATAGTTTTTCTGAGATGGCCGATAATGGTACCCACTTACTATAAGTGAAGCATTGAGTGGTCGCAGAGCAATGGCCTTGGTTGTGTAATGGAAAGCACGGCAGACCGGATATCTGTAAGTGCGGGTACGAGTCCCGCCTGAGGTTTAAAAGTACTTGAATATTTAAAATGAATGAAACGAATTCGTTTCATTGATGGCGATCAATTTGTCATATGATTGAAAGTATTTTAGTGCTTTACATCCGCATGGGGATGAGGGACGAAACAGAAGCTGAAAAGAAAGAAACAGGTTGTTAGAAAAATAGAACTTCACTGTGAATGAAAAAAAAAGATAGTGAGATACAGGGTGGATATAAAATTACATTAAATTTCATTCAAGTGCCAACTTGTTGGAATTTCGTTTTTTCGATATATAAAGAAGCAGAAAGACACTGGGTGAAAGATAGTGAAAAAATTTATGAAAATTCTACACCTAGCTTGGAGGGAGGCTTGAGGCTTCGATGAATGTTAATTTTCAAACGAAACACTCTATTCGATTTACAAAGGATTATATTGAAAATCTGAATCAAAATGTAATAAATGAGATGTCAACAAGAAAGTTATTATAAGGATGTAAACAAAAATTGAATACTACTACAACCATGCCCATAATGCGAATAGAGGTAGCCTCATTTACTTTTTACTCAACTCGACTCTGTTTGTTGTCGGAATTAACAAAAAAAACAAAAGAGTATCAATAACAGAATAAAAAAAAGACATTGGTTACAAATCCTATTGCTTTATAATGATATAATAATGAGCGTAGAAGCATATTAATAGAGATTTTACGATTTTCTACTTTCATCAACCGAGTTCAATACGACCTCATGAGCATTAAAATCGCTTCAAACTGCTTCACAGCAAGAACTCCGCTTTAAACTGTTACGTCATACGGTAGACAAATAGTAAACATATAAATCCGTAAACAACAATCGAACGACAAAAAAATGAACAGTCATCTCTAGTTAAAATGGATTTGTTGAGAGTCAAAGGACTAAGGAAGTAGATGGACCTAGAGGCTTAGAAAGGCATTCGACTCACTCGTGTAAGCGAAAGTGAGGTCAGTGTCAATGGTATTTTCACAATAGAGAAGCATATTTCAGAAGTGTCCAGATAAGCTAGTAATCAAAGAATATTTGCGGCAAAACATCACATTCCTGGTTAATCACATTCACAATTCTCGTCCATTAGAAGAAAATTGACTCAAATCTGTCCCTTGCTTAAATAAACGCAGACCAACGAGTTCCATACACTACTGCCACGCTTATGCAGAGACCTTTCTAATCATTAAGAGAGAGGAAAAAAGAAGAAAAGTTTCTTGCCCTATTGAATAGCAAAGAATTCGAATAATGTATAGCTATGAGGTGAAACTGACATTTCTATGCACTCTTACTACTTGCAAATTTTCTAAATAATTAAGTAAATATAAGATCGTCGAAAATCACTAACTCCGGTGAGAATCAGAAGGGCACTATAACAAAAACAGTTATGCGACAAGACTAAATTCTAGTTCACTTTCTGCTTGTAGAACATCAAAAAAAAAGAAACAAGCAACTATTGAGAGAAAAGAGAGCAGAAAAATTAAGCCAATTTTTGCATTAGGATAAAAGTGTGCGAATATAATGTGTACACTCTCAAATGATATCTGATACTTTAAATTCGACCAACAAATTTAAGAATGACATTCACTCATTGACTGATATGCTTTACAGAATTGAGGTAAATGCCTGTGAATGGACAATGATAAACAATGTTGAGATGTCAGTAATATCGACTAATGATACGAATAGATGAGAATCATAATTAAAAACATGAATGTTCGTCATTTAAAGTCCTAAATTCACCTATTAAATCATATTTTACATCATTGTAGAATATGAATAAGATTATAAAGTTGAAATGACCCTTTGAGTTGAATTGTTCGTCTTTGACTGTACCGACAACCAACATTCTGTCAAAATCTCTCAAAATGTTGTATATGAAAAAAAAACAATGTACTACTAAAATATTAATGGATGAAATGCATAAGTACTAATGAGTTCTTTATTGTTTTCAAATGAATTCTTAGCATTTGCTTTGTATTCAGCTATATACTTTCGCATTATGATGTTGTAGTTTAAGGTTAATAACAAAAACTTATCGTCTATACCTCACATCAAAAATATCCAGAAGAAATCTCCTCTATTCACGGCATTCTTTATTAGAAGGCCAGATGAAACAAAGACCGTTGCTGATGACGAGAATAGCAGAAAATAACATCCAATACGACATTAAGATAAATCGAGATTCCCACAACGACCATCTTGGGTGTATAGGAAAAGAGTAAACACAGATTGTTGCCGACGAGGAAGGGATTCAAGTTGGAGGTGCATAAAGAATGACGTAATAAGGCAATAAATGAAAAAGAAGGGTTTTTTTGACATATGAATTCGCCAAATCATTCATCCTAAGCATTGAACCAAATCAAATTAACTTTAAAATATTCGTTTTTTCATCACCACATTACTCTACTGATAAGGTTTTCAAAAGCTTTTCTGTTCCGCTGCTGCATTACACTCCATAATTCCTTGATTTCTGTCAACATGGCTTTACGTTGTAGTGACGATTGATTGAAGTTCTAGAGGATTTATTGCGTACAGCTTTACATCAAATCAGTATTGGTTTGGTCTACCAGACAAGTCTAGTAGTAATTCATCTATTAATGAAAATATAGAGGGGCTTTGTTCACTCTGAAAAGTAATCGATCTTGCCAGCATTAAGGAAAAGGACCATCAAATTTGGACTTCAGTTTCATTAAGAATCTTTCTGTTCCGATGTCAATCCCATTTTCAGATTGTTTTTTGCCATTGCCTAAATAAATGAAAGATAATAAAATGAAGATATGCAGCCTTTTTGGGTCTTTATTTTATATTTGAAGATCTATTATTCTAGAGGGATTAATTGGTATGATGTATCCCTTCAAATTGAAAGATATATGAAATAAAGAGTTAAGACATTTCGGCTGTAAGTGCAAATCACTTGTATACCCACGTCTTCAGATTTCGTTCTTGTTTTTATGCACATATAAATTCGTCTGATTCGATAAATTTTTGTGATAAAAACTACTAAACCACATTGTATGGATAGCATGGATAATGCTTAGTACTTGTTAAGCTTTATCCTCACAGACAAACTGATTATTGATGTGTGCCATAAACCAAGATGAATCGTATAAAATGAGCATATTGAGTGAAAATTATGTAGAAATTCAAAAAATTACGCCACACCGTTAAGCGAGGTCTGAGTCAATAATTATAATCACTCTAACCCTCATTGCATCAGCAAATTAGTAATCAATTACTTCTTAATTTTTAAGTCATAAAAGAGATTATTGAAATTCTATCACTAAAAAAACATATAATATAACTCATAATGTCTGAAAGTCAATTTTCATAAATTCACTTCAGTTTATAAATAATTCCGTAATGCGAAATGAGTTCCGAAACACATATGAGTAGCAGGTAGGAGTACAAGAGAATAAACGAGTTTTTACGACCTCCTAAAGTCTAATGATGAAGACTTCATATTTGCTGTATAAAACTGAGCATTGAGAAAAATAATAAATGAGTCGAAAATGAAGTCATTCTCCGTAATTCATTCGACTCGAAGGAGAAATTATTAGAGAGCAGAAAGTATAAAAGCATAACGATACAAATGAATAGGAATAGATTTGAGCGAGTTGAAAAATCAATAACTCGATGCACCAAAAAATATGTGTAGAGCTTCCAAAAAAAACATACAACTGTGAAGACACGCCCACTCCACTAAAGAATGAATAATGCACGATCGTTATGCGATTAAATTCAAGCGACCACAGACAAACACTATGGGAACGCTCGCCAGATCCCTTGTGTTTCAAGCTGATTTCTGATTAGGCAACTCCTTTTCCTCAGGATTGGCGTCAAAAAAAAAATCAAATTTGCAATCTGCAAGGGGTGATACTGGTGAAAGTATAAAATTATGAATATTCAGATGAAATGATGTTCGATGAAAAAAGCAAAGAGACAAACAAATTTTCAGATAATACGAATCATCATTCACTCTAAGCTCTTGCATGAAGCTTAATGAATTCATAACAGAATATGTGCTTGTTATGGCAGGTTACGATAGAAACGAAATCTATCTTGTTGAAAGAATCAATGATACTAAAAAAACTGACGGAAAAATCATAACGCCAAAAGAGGCATAGGACGACTAGATAAAAGCAGACGTTTCCGAAGAGTTAAGTAATTCATTCGTTTAATTATTATCGTGAGAAAAGAAAGAACAAAAACGTCTTCGAGCACGGATAGGTTGAAAAATTGAAGACGATAGTTCACGATGGATACCTCCGTATTTCACACTACTCGTACTATTTTCGTTTCGTTCTTTATTTCTACAAAGAATTTGAAATTGTTAAAGTCTTCTTATTAGCTTCAGTAGCATAAATATTCAATTTTTCTTTCAAAAGTACTTATTAGCCATTGAAAATTTCTCAGAAGATATTTATGTACAAAAAAACTCATTATACGCATTTTCATCTAATAAGTGTGAATTCTATAAAGAGAATAGTTAGTTATAAAACAAAATAGCACAATTTGAACAAAGGTAGTAAAAAAATAGAAGCAAGCTTAATCCCAAAATTCCCTCATTCAATCGTAATCAAAGAAGTGGCCTTTTCGAACGAGATAACGTACGTGAGGTCTATTTCATAATCATATGTTCTCATCCACCAAAAGGAAGTGGTCTGTCTAACATTGGGTGGTAAAACGAAAGAACGACTGCTTTACTTCGAAATTCATTTCACTGTTGTTTTCGTTCATCTGTCATCGGTTCTTATTATATGACTGACCCTAAACTTATCGACGTAAACAGAATGTCATTCCAGCAGAGCGCAGGGAAGACTGCTGAGTGGAATAGGTGAGCGAGGAGTTTTCAGTCTGCTAGTTGGTTATTGGCTTCCTTAAGAGGAACTAATGCGTTTTGAGCGGCACCTCTAACCTTCGTGTCTAAACAAAAACAACGACTAATATACACATCGCAAATGGTTTTTGTAACCATAGATCCATTTAAGTAGACTTGCTGTACCTCGTTCCATGGCTTTATTTTTAGAGGTTCATTTTATTAAAGTAGAGTCTGATTTATTTCATCTTTTATTGACTTTATTAAATAAAGTCTTAACTAAACCAATATTGATGACCTCATCCGCAAAACAACGAATTGATAGAAGCTATCCAACGATAAGAATGTCATTCTTCTCTCAATCGAGTAATTTTATCATCTACTGCTGTGCGGAAGTAACAGTTTCAATAGCGTCAGCTACTGTATATGGGACGAGTATTATCCACCATGAACGACGTCTTTCCAAGAATTGGGCCTTCCATTTTCTTGAAGTAATATGCCATTTGGATTGAGGCAAATTTATATAACTTGTGGCTTCCAGCTGTAGAAAAGTCGGCGGTGATTTCATTAAGTTTTGAAAGTGTACCTCTCTTCATGCTTCTTTCAAGATTTGGGAATCATACGATACAAAACACGAGCTGTTTTACTCAAGTTAAAATTTTTGATTCCACGTATAAAATTAAGGAGAGCAAAAGTTGGTATGAAACTTTTGCCTGTAACAATTCTACATCGCAGCACTACGTGGTGATTGTCCCAATCTTATTTATTGGGACGAATAATGGAAAGCATAATAATATTATACTAGATCGTTCTGTTGCTAGTTTTTACAACTTTTTTGCTTAATTCGACGCAGATCCTCTGCTATTTAGCACCAACCTTGGTAAGTATGTTGCAGCAAGATAAGCGCCTTAATTTCTTCCAACTATTTCGTCGTAATGAATGAGCGTTCTGAAGTCTTACTTGAGAAACTGAGGCACAGATTTTGGGTGCTTCGATTGGCAAGCAGCTAGTTTTCAAATGGGTATCTCTATTTACCTATCATTGAATTGGAGCTTTACACAAAGAAGGCGGTGATTTGATTCTACACAAAATTTAGGTACCACTCAAGTGTCAAAGAGGTACCGCTTCTTTTTTGCATGATTATGATCGATCACCGCAAGAGTCCTACCAAAAAAAACAGCCGCATACACTAGCGAATTCTTCTTCTTTGAAGCACAAAATTTCCAGGAAGGAGAGATAATTTATACAGAAGTCCTACACTCCTGTACAAGTTAATAAGGAAGAGTTAATAATGCTGATCTCCATTTGACAAGGAAACTCGAGACAAAGGATAGCCGAGCCCAGTTATAGGATATCGTATTAAATGATTGAATAGGTGTGCACGTTTTCTTCGATTAACATGATGCTGCGTTGAATCTGATTGATTATCTCGTCCATCATTGATCGTCTTCCGACTTTGTAAGCGATACCACACATTGAATGAAGAAATGAGGCAGAAATTCATAAAATTTATATGATGACGCGACTGTTATTTGTCTGGAGTTTTAAGGTCATCCTAACCTGAGCAGTGTACAAATATTTAGCTTTAGCAGTCGCCAGCTTTCAAAATCCTTAACAATATTTTACCTTTTTGTCTCATTACTTAAGCAAGACATGATAGCTTTGCTTCTATCCATATTTTCATGTTATGCAAAAATTCCATATAATTACAGGCGGGTATGTGGTTTGGAAAAAGAGAAACAGAAAATAAAAAATCCAACCATAAATTCTGAAGTTAAAAAACTCGTTCAAATTCGAACTCATGAGAACAGAAGAGAAATGGAAAGTAACAAGGCATAGAACCTATTTAGTGTTGTAAAAAAGAATCCCGAATATCAAACCTTTTATGAGAAAATAAGATTTAAGAAAATGTATACAACATTTGGTTCGGAAAGTTGAAAAAAGTGAGTTCGTGAAGAGAAGCATAAAATATGAAAACGGCTGATTGAACATAGATCGGTTACTGAAAAAAGCGACTTTCTCTGGCAAGCGTCCCACCTCAACCGACCGAAAATAATCTGGATCATGTTTAAGACTAGCGAAGCATACTGTAGAAAAAACTGCAATCGAGCAACTAGTGAGCGAAAGCTAAAGGCCTGGAAAAATTTCACATAAGACTGGCGCTAATATAGTCAACATTATGAGTCGCTTGATTCTGCTTTTGCGAGTCTTCATGGATTCTCTTCACATCGGACAGCTTAGCTTACTGCATTTTACAACTATGAATTTAACTTCAGATACCTTTTTGATTTCGAACACTGCAACTATCAGTACAAAGCACATGTATAACCGTTAGGAATAATTTAATTAAGCACTTTGAAATAATGTTTTTTCGCTGGCGTTTCCATGAAGATCAACCACAAGTCACGGTGCTTCACCTTGTAGTCGTCGGTGAATGCCATGTCAAAATTTACGAGCAGTACATGTAAGATAAATCAGAAAAATGAATAGTGGATACAAATTGGTAGGACATGTTAGACAGATTATCTAATATGTACCCATAGAGAATTGATTGAATTTTTTCACTTCGATGTGTGAAAAGATCAAAACGCACATTATCAAATGCTAGATCATTCAAAGGAGCGAAGAAACAAGAAGCATGAACCAATCATTATGATAGTAATGTTTCGTAATGAAAAATTGTTTCGGACATCTATTCTACTGTTGCCTGCTTAGAAAAACATCATCCATTTCATCACTATTTCTTTTTACAACTATTGAATGGTTTCCCTCTTAAGCATTTCTATTATTTGTTTCCATAGTGAATCTAAAGCTGATGTTTAATTTTTGAGCTCTAAATAGTGAAATCGTATACTTTCCATTTTACCAGAAGGAAAACTAGCGAAGGTATCAGATTCACAAGCATGTTGGATAACTTCTGCAGGTCTACATGATTGATTAGAATACGAATAGCACAAATTTCTAAACTAATAGTCGTGAAATTCTTCAATCATTTTGGGTGCGTCCCTTTGTCATTGAGCATCAATTTACATCACAATTTGATCTGTTTGATAACAGTTTAATCTGTTTCGAACATCTATAATTCTGAAACAGAACTAAATAGTAGAAATCAACGTGAATCAAGTTATGAATCCATTTCACATTCTATGTTCACGCTTTCTGACATATTGCTATCAATAGAAGCTTAACTTCAGCTTCTTAAAATATTTAATACCATCTTCACGTTGCTATAGAGGAATTGGTTCATATCATATTCTGACGAAGGGTTTTTTCAATGATCTATTTTGCTATTATGACATAAGTTTTGTTTCTAATGAAAGATTGTAATGACCATCAAAATTTCATGTGTTGACAATTAAGCATAGATAGAAAAACTACATTTACAGCCAG
>KN716357.1:103479-115012 GCA_000816705.1 Dictyocaulus viviparus
TAACATTAACATAACATAAGGATATTAACATAAGGATAAAGCTTAGGCGCATTCGATTTCATCGTGAACCATAGACGACTGAATGAAAACTTAGTCTCTACAATTATTTTCTTAATTTACAGCTATATGTGATAAACATATCGATATATAACTGGGTGGTTACTTGATTTTTACACTGAAGACCATTCAACAGCTATTTCTCTGATAAATCATGAACGAATCTCAACCGCAAACTTGAGTTTGAGGAGTAATCATAGAAAGCATACTACAATATCATCCACCTAGCAAACTTCAATACATTTAGATTCTTCGGAGCATCCACAAAAATAAGTTACATAAAGTATTAGAGTGTAGAAAAGACTCAAGATGTTTACTTCGGTAAAATATTAACTCAAACTAAATCTAAAAAATCTCCGATACAGCACCAGAACTGATCAATATTCAAAAATGTTGAACTGTGACTATAGGTGCATTTTGAAAAAAGTCCACTGTAGAATATTGTTAGTGAGTTATGAAAACCATAATAATTTATGATCTGCCTGACGCTTCACATCAACAGCAGTATTCATCAACCCAGAATTTATTTCATAGGTTTTTATTCATTTTCTATAAACTAGATGGGTTATAATGGTATGCCTATATGCCTTATGATGATAAGTTAATCGCAATACCTTAAACATCATGCGGTACTCGAACCGCATCTACAGATGTCCCGTCTTTTATGTTACCGATAGCACTACCGACCGACACATACGCTCCGCGATCACTGTGTTTCACTTATCATTTATAAGTAGGTATATTATCAGCACTTGCCACTAACGGATTGAGTCTGGTGAGCCGACATTGGCAATTAATCCGGTTAAGCTGATAGTTGCGGGACAAAATGATGTATATATACTTTCATTGCACTTTTACATATCTTCTAAAACAGAAACTTCATCTGATTATATTTCGTGTGAAAATATGTTGTTCAAGAGAATTGTGATTAAGCACAGTACCTAATGACGCAACAGTTCATAAAAAACATAAAAGGAAATAAATAAAAAATAAAATGAAATAAATAATAGTATAAATAAAAAACACAACATATTGCAACTCAAATCTAATACAGTATGTATAAAAAACAAATATTCCTAAAGGAATGGAACACATAGTCCCTATAATGTTTCCCTTATTCCTTTCTTACGAATTGTCCGATAAAACAATAGGGGATTCAACAAAACACTTGATGTGAGGACGAATGAGAGTTACAGAGAAAATAGATACAATCACTGAACTCATCTCACATTAATTATGGAATATTGAGCAATCTTTAATATAAAAATACAATCAAGTGAATTAGTATAAATGAAAATCTCGGCATTCATATGATTACAAAAGAAAATACGATTTAATAAAATTCGATACTCACCACATTTACTTCACCGAATAAAATAAATCTACGAACGGATTTTCTTCTCTGAAATTTTCATTGAATATTCGTTGAATAAATCACAGTTAAAAGCTTTAGGCTTAAAACAATCCTCACTATTATGATAATGAGCTACTAAATCTCATTATTCGAGATGTCACTTTATTTTAATGAACTGTTTGATAATGCAATAACTTTACAAATATATTATAGAGATGTCGAAGAAATTAATAATTACATTGTCAAGACCAAAAGATTAGGATTTCGATGAGGAACGATTCAGATAGATACGAAAACGAAAACCAACAACGCCAGTACGAAAAGGTGGCGGTAAGAGATTAGCACTCATTAATTTAAACATCTGCATCGTTTGTCTTCCATTTATCCGTCGAGCAACTTAAGCACACACTTGTTAAGAGCCATTTCGACCGAATGTGGATGGAAATAATCAATTAAGCTCTAATTGCTTTGTAAATTAACAGAGCAACACATCTAACCGCATTAAATCATTCATTTTCAGTTTTCGTCAAGAATACTCCTAAGGATAAGTCATCGACAAGCAAGAGAAACACAACGTAGATCAGCAATCAATACGTACGAGATATTGTTAGAAACATTCTAAAAACGATCTTATTAGTACTATGACTTATCTGATCAAATCAAATTGAAATCGTAATAGAATAATTTGAAGCTAGTTTATTGAACGAACCAAAGATAGAAAATCATGCAAAATGTATCTAAATGATAACATCCTTTTTTCGAATGTATCCACCTCCATAATTCGTGATGAAGTCGATTGCGTGGTGCATCCAACAGATGCAAGTTCCACTAAGATTGATTAACGCCACGCTTCAGAACCATACTTTATCTTTTATTCAACGAAGCTGACTACATTTGAGCGACTAGTAGTTTTTGTATCTTCTAAAACTATTGATCGAGTTTCTTTTTTGATTTGCAGACTATCACTAGTTTGATGAAAACAAAATCAATTCTCAATTTTATTCTCAATCTCAATTCAATTATGAAAAGTACTAATCTATAATACATAATGAAAAACTGCTGATAAAGCATAGGTATGCTCATTAATACTAAATCTTCAATGTGCTCCAAGAAAAATGAGAAAAAAACCGATTTCAACTTGCTTTGCCATAACAAATTATACTTGAGAGGATATTTACAAAAAACGTAAGTAATTGAGGAGTTATAAGCTTGTTGAGTTTTTGTTTTTTGTTGAGGTAAGTAGATAACGAAATCACAATAATATTCCTGATAATATCGAATATGGCAACGGTGCTGAAACGAAACACTACAAAATGAATATTTCAACTGACCTCGCTATCGATAATCAAATCAATAAAATCAATTAGCCTTGTGTACGATTAGTTTGAAAGCCATGCATGGTTGAAATACCTCGTCACTGAATTACATGATGATCACAAACATTCGAACGATACGATGTTGTGTACTTTATTGTGAAAAATAAACACTTTCAACAAGTGATATGTTTTTTCATCATCCCTTCATAAATCATGCAGTTTTCAATTCTTCAAGAACGAAAGGTAGAAAATATCCAAACGAAGTACTACCTCTTTTGTATGCAAATGTTGTATAACGACATTCAAAGTCAAGCGTTTAGATTTATATTATCTCTTCGTCATCAATAACTCTATCCAACTTTATTCCACTTATAAAATTACACGATAACTCCGATTCTCCTCAAAACCTACACACCTGCAACGATTTCTCTACGATATATGAGTTAAATTACTCAATGAAAATGACAAAGTTTCCTATAAGCCATAGCTTTGTAACGGATTTTACTAAATCTTTGAAAACTTATTGAGTGAAGGAGGATGAGCAGCAACATTTGACGAGAATTTTCTTTCGCATTTCATTACAAAAATGAATCAAGAATGTAGCACCTTATAGACTTTGTTTATAATACATTCGAAAATGTATTTGTAATGAAGAGCTTAGAAAGTTATTTTGGAAAAACTTCCATCTTAATGAGTCAAATTGAAATTTTCGTTGTTGATGTTTATTTCACATATGAAAAAATGACAGACAATGACCATTGAATATATTCACACGAAATTTCTCAAGTACGGTGTATCCATTAACATTAAGCGTACTCATTTTGAATTTTGCTTTTGCAACGGTGAAGCACAACAAATAGAAGATTAAAAAGTAAACAAAACATAAAGACATAAAAATACGATATTTCTAGATCATTTATTAAGTATATTTGACTTATACGACTTATTCTTTAATCAAAATTTTTTGTTACTAATCATTTTGAAAATAAGATAACCTAAAATTACTTGCGGTAGCACGAGAACATCTAAGAATATCGATTGAATGTATCCAGAGGAATTAAGAGGTATCATTTTGAGGGCGGAAAACTAGTCATAACGAGGAAGTCGCGAAGAGTAACAAAGTTCAGCGTGATATAGGCATAATGTCAAAAACTTAACTTAACAAAAGTATAAGTAATTATATTGAAAAAAACTAAAAAAAACTAGTCAACACGTATCAAGCCCGATAGATGAAGCTGCATTGTTTTGTATAAATATATTCATTTGTCTGACCGTACAATGTATGTCTAGTAATAAATGTCCATTAGGAAAATATGGACTTTCAAAGTTTTTTTTTTTTATTTTAAAAAGTCATGCATTTTATTGAGTGATCCCTAATCAATAAACATATGACTACTCATATTATAAAAGTAGTGCTTGAAAGACGAAAATTCCTAAGAAATTTAAATAGATCACTAATGACGTCAATATGTGTCATCTATTCAACCATTAAATACACTAATGTACTAAATTTTTTGTAACTACCAAGTTTTCGATAGTGAAAAAAAATTTAAGAAAAGCATATTTTTTATGCTTACAAAAAGTAGTGAGTTTTTGTTGTGTTCAACACGTAAACATTTCTCCCATAAGCTTAACAGCCAGAACATCATTTGATTAGCAACACGTCATCGAAAAATTTTTCCTACAGAATCTTCGATATGACGTCAAAGTAGAAGACTTTTCTGGAATTAAAATCAAAATTAAATTGAAAAAATTCTATAGAAATAAATTAATATGAGGCCATTAAATATTGAAATTTTTTTTGAACAGACGTAGCGTAGACGACAGCAGTATCGAAATGGCTCACAAAAAAGAAAATCTTTATCTTCAAGGAGAACAGAAGGAAGAATTACGACAAGAATCATCTAAAAGTACTCGTCGTCGTCAACACAAATTCTAATTTGTGCAAATGCAAATTTTGACATCCCATATTTCCCGGATTTTTGCAGAAATCCAGTAAAACATCGATACAATAATTTCACGTTAAAAATCATGAGTTAAGGCCTTATTAAATATAGATGGATATTTACATGTCTCACTCTAGATGAACAAAGCAATTTTATGAATCTAAAGAGTAAGTTGAAGCTGTAAAAATGACTTTCATAGGATGTATGGTTACTTCTAGAATGATCACTTGTCAACAAAAGGAGGTTTATAATTATGTTGTTAAAAAGAGATGATATTCCAGCAATTTGCATGTACTTGCTTGTTGATACTTTGCCGATTAGGTAGGAGCTACATGCGACTCAACTAAACTGACTTCTACAGCTCATTATTCGGAAAGCATTGAGGAAACACCAGCTTGCACACCAAAATTTGCAAAATTCCGCAGAGATATGCTTTCTAAAAACCTCTCAAGGCAGAAATATTGGGTCGAGATAGAGAAGCGTAACCTCAATCACTGACGACGCTCAATTAAAAAACAAAACTATTCGCACTTTGATCTCAGCACTTGGCATTGGATACACCAAAAAGAGCTATTTGAAAAAAAATATTTGCATATACTTCAAGTTACCATTATTTGTATTTACACAATTTCATGAACAATGCTTATGACAATAGGATGACTCAACCTTCTGCGATTAGCTGCAAAGTACTTCAGTTCGAAAGAGTCGAAAACACACTCACTACACTTGAAAACTCAACATAATCTTTAGCTACTCACATATCGTATGCATTTTATTTTGATTTTAACACATTTTATCGCGACAGCCATCGACTAAACAAACATCTTTAATTATGATATTTAATTGTTTCTAAATCTCTTATTAATCATATATTCCTTCTTCCATGCATGCAGCTCTTCATTATAGCTATAGAAACTTGTCACAATGAGAAAAACCAATTGAGTGAAACAGCTGCAACGTCGGCATCCAGCAAACTAATCATGACATCATCCATTACGTAACCTACTTAATTTCGTAGAACTCAAATCTGCTAATTTTTCAAGTACTACCTTACAACTCAACCTTACAAAAAATGTTCGTATTTTCAAAACCGATGTCGTTTATGGCTCTCATTAAATTTGATATTTGCATCAGAAACTCAATGTCACAGCGGATTGCATTTCGAGGGAACAAAAGAAAATTTGAGAAAAAAAAACAGTGGCGAGGAATAAGCTGCAAAATGGCAAGGTATGACCTCACTTGTACAATACAGCAGTCACATAAAAGTTCAATATAAAATAGTCGAAGTTCATTGATTATTTTATGGAGAAATCGGTGAGTGCTCTTTCGTTCATATTACATTCAATTATATCTTAGTTAATTTGAATAAATAAAACTGCTGCTATTTTCTATACTTTTATTAAGGAAGTGTAATTAAAACCAGCTTGATGAGACGTCACTTTTTTGAATTCGATTCAACTCAATACGTTTCCATGTGAAGTATGAAAGTGAAGGTGAAAATTAATACCTACAATTAAGAAAGGAGATTTTGCATAAAACTACCCAACCGACAGTTGAACGATTCTTCAGTCTAGAAAACTTTTTAGCACTATTTTTCTAGGACAATGATTCAATGGGAAAAAAATATGACCTCAAAGTGAGTAACTTAATTCAATAGAAATTTTTCTCATGGACCGCTCAAGTAATTCAAGAAAATCCTGAATAATTCCTTCTTCTGAAATATGAAGCTACTTATAGAGATTTCACCTAGAAGAAGAAGTCGACAGAGCACTAAGGAAAGAAAAAACATGTGGTTCATATGTATTAAAGACAACATTGACTTTATAATCTATTATATATTACATGAATAATATATCTGAAAATCAAAGAGGTCTATAATTTATGAAACAAGAATGGCGATAGTCTAATGAGTACCATTGCAAAATTCTCTCTTAGTATGAAAATTTCATCCTTGAAAATGATCGTAACAGTAGTTCATGGCATGAACATCACAACACATATTGCGAACTCAGCTACCTCAGTTCTGAATCGAACTAGCAAAATCCAAAATGAATGACATTAAGAATTAAAAATGCTGTTTATATTGCCTTTTAAGGACGCTGAGTTCACTTGGCAATTTCAACGCCCTATAGAGAAGGCATTAGTGGTAGTCACTCAGGAAACTCGACAACTAGATGGATTATAGATGACGTGAATGCAATACGTAGGTTTGAAACTTTGACAGTTAACGAAATGAACACAAGAACGCTAACAGTTCATCGATTTTAAATAGTCATGAATCGTTCATGAACATTGGTAATTTACTCGTTTTCATTTTATGTTAAATAACACAAAAAAGGATATTTATCACACGACACAATCGATCTACAAGTTATTCAACTATTAAAAAAATCTTTAGTTGTTCTTTTTAGAAATTGTACACTCTTCAAATAAATCTCCTGACTTCAAAATTCTTACCATATTGTAGGAGCCGAATACTACACAAAATATAAAAACAACTAAAACGATCAATAGGTCACAATAACAACATAACAAGAACAGCATTTTATAGATTTGACTTCAATTAGACAACTAATTAATGTATTATTTATTCAATGCATAGATTATCAAATCAAAATAACAAACAGAAGAAACAAATGAGAAAAATTACGAAAAAAGGAAAATAAGGAAGCCTAAGCAAGCATCATAACTAATGAGCAAGATTTACATTCGGTTCAACTACAGTAATTCTCAACGCAGTTCATAGGGCGGCAATTTCAAAGGTTGTTTTTCTATGGAACATTCGCGATAGCGTGGCCTTATTGGAGAATAACAGTAATATTTCGGGGAACAAAGTACTTCTAAGTCTAAGGGAACCACATATGAGTCTTTGCCAATCAAATCATGTCTAGAAATGAAAAGCTATGAAATACGTATAGTACCAACACGTTGGATATCTAGATGAATTCGAAAAAAAAAACTAAATGGATAAATACGAGACTCCACGACAGTAATCTATCAAGCACGGCAACAGCACGAAAAAATGCTTTTAGGAAAATTGATGTTAATGAAAAAAGCTAGAAATTTTACAATTAGTGTACGGTTGAGGTTCAAAGAAAAAACAACGCAGTTTTCCTCTTTCTTTAAATGAGGCTTGTGATATTTGAGTCAACAAAGTGTTATTAAGCGTTGTAATCGAGTAGGCGGAGAAATTGAAGGTGTGAACTGATCGATTGGTCTTTGATTAGAGGCTAACCAGCTAACCCACTTTTGTTTCATAATCTCACATCGACAACATCGTATTTGAGGTAGATCAACGAATTGATGAATTGAATGGATCGAAAACAACACTGCAATGCTCTGTAGTGCAATGTCAACTACCGTACCGTCTATATTTTGGATTTTATCGAGCTCAATGATTGGTATTCTTATCAGGATCAATTTTTAATTTTCCTTTTGGAAAGTTTACGCAATCTGTTTAAGCCACTTGCTAAATAACTAACATACAAATCATTTATGTTTAAAAACGAGTTGTTGGAATAACAATTTTCAAGAACTTTGGATACATGGTACCATAATAACCGTATAAAAAAACAATCTATGTTCAAAGGCTCAGAATCGTTTCCTCATTGAACTCATTATGAATAATTGATTACTTGAGTACTCGGTGATATGATATTGAACTGAAGCTTCAATTTTTCAGGTGTTTTCCAGGTGTAAGCCTGAAGCTATATTATTTGTTCCGCTATACTAAATGGGATGCTTTACTAACAGTACTTTTTCTAAATACCATTAGTTATTTTGAATGACGCAAATTTAGCGTCGGAATCATCACCAGTCTACTTTCAAACTGTAAGTGAAGAGCTATTGTTAAGAGCTTTTCTGTGCACTCATATACTTTTATGTATCACTACTGTAATATTGAAATCCATTCACCGCTACCTGTAAAATGAAATTCTGACTTCTAAGTACAACATAACGGAAAAGCACTGTATAAATTGATTAAAATTCTCCAAACCGGCCAGTTCATCCAATTATTAATCCGGGAAAAAAAAACAATGATAAACTTTCCAACTGACAAGTACTGATGATTTTATGTATTAGCGTACTAATTGGCTCAGTCATTTCAAAATACAACGGAAATAGGGTGCAACCTAAAAAGTGACGGCGACTTCCCATTTTTCTGCCTAACAATTAATAAAGCTATGTCATGCAAATAGGTCTTCAAATAAAAGAATTCAGATTGAAAGTCATGATTCCCTCAAATCTCAATAATCTATTGATATTCTGCGTGTTTAGATGCTAATTTGGAGAAGTAGAAACTTACAATCAGATTCTAGCCATCACATATCTAAAGACAAGTGATCCAGGTTTGTAAATGCATGTCCACTTAATCACAATAAAATTAGCAAACAAACGTATACACACCAGGAATAGTTTCGATTTTCCACTAATACGTGGCCATTGAAAAAGAAAACAATGTATTACAAACAGATAGAAATGAGAATAAACAAAGAGACAACAAATCTGAAAGTAATAATTATCTACTGTTAGGAATGGAAATGCCTTTAAAAATACTGCGTTAAATTGATAGATAAACCGTGAAAACCAATATAAATATCAATAAAAAACCTCTTCACCCGCAAACCACGTTACTAATACCATTATTAAACTAAAGACAAATCTTCAAGCGAAGCATTACTATAGGAAGGAAGGGCTTTGACAATAATGCTTGATAAAGCTACATATCAACTACCAGTTCCAAACATATGCAGAAGCACTTAAATTGTTAGTAAACGACCCCAACTATCGGAAAGTAATAGTTAAGGTCAATAACGACCTACACAATTGATTAGTTCTTTACGGATGGAGGGGAGGGAGGAAATAACATTATAACAGCTTCATTATCACGTGACACAACATTAGGACATACGTACAAATTTCTGGTACTCTCTTCAATAAATTTACCGCCTACGAAAAGCAGTACGCCTATTTAACGTACAAATAAAAGAATCGTAGCCAAAAATTTCATGTAACTAATTATTATTATAATCAAAGTATTAATAAACAACATGTCGCAAAGTCACCCTTAATATCAAAACAGCTAGTTGTTCAAACTAGTGCGTGTCGAACAGTCATCTGGATAATACGAAGCTGAGTAGCAGTTATCACTGAACGGTACGCTCCACTCGTCATCACTGCTTTTAATTTTGGATCTTCCCTCTTCTCCATGATATTTCAACCACACTTGTTGCAACAAGTCACGACAAGTGAACGAATTTGCTTTTGCACTGATGAATCGTGTGAGCAACACACCATCAACGCCCATAAACTGTAATAATCAATGTACGACCAAATCAAAGCCACTAACTTTTAATAAAGAACTAGCGGATCAGGTTAAAGCATAATTATTACATTGAAAAAAGTGTTGAAAAAGTGCACTTACATGATGAACAAATTTATGAGCCAGAATATGTTCATCTTCAAAAGTATTCTTATGCACATTTATCTAAAACATTGAGAACACAACACCATACGTAGATTGCTTTCAGTTACATTTCGAAGAGGATTCGAACAAACCACCAACCATTAATACGTGATAGATCATGCAAAAAATTAAACAATTTTTCAAACACAAACCTTGAGTAAAGAAAGAACTTCTTCTTCTCTATGAGATTTGTTTGTGATCGACGCAATGAATACAACATTGTTAACAAGAGTGATAATAATCAACTGAAATTGTATCAATTAAATTCAGGTGACAGAAAATCAAGCTGCTTAGAATCAGAGATAGATTGAAATCCTCACAATTACAAACCAGAACCAGAGAAAGAGAAACAATTTCTCATTCATATAATTCAGAGGGATGATGCACTGAATAGAACTGATGTGCAGGTTATTATTGTTTTCTATCTGGAAGAAAAAAAAAACTTCTAATAAAATATTGCACGAAAACCGAGTGACACGTATATTACCTGATACAACTTTGTGTGCGCCAATCAAGTTTTTACAGCTCTACTGCAAATGTTTTATGATAAAAATGATCTCATTTAATAATATTTACGACACGGAAAACAAAGAAAAACAGCATTTTCTTTATCGCTGTACTAGATATTCGTTATTGTAACAAAATAATCTAATTTCAAATCAATTCAAGCCAAAAAATTGTCATATTTGTACGATTAATAAAAATTTTCTTTTATTCATAGAAAAATACGATTGTGTCGCCGTAGTGTAAATTAATCTGCATGGCAATATTACCGTAATAGATATTATTCTAAAAACTACAACATTAGAATGACTTTCGAACTAATGGAGCTGTATGTGCAACAGTTTACAACGATGAAGAAATTTCGTTGACCTTTGTATAGTTGCAGCCGACTTCGAGTGGGAAATAAGGAAAATACGATGTGGCACCGCTACTCGATTTTTTGACGCTGCCAATCGAAATAGAAAACGACTGTTTTAAAAGTGCGACCATGATCTGAACGAGACGTTGAAAGTACTTTAAACATTCAAAATGAGTAAAAGAGCTTACTTTCACACCCCAGTGCAAATCAGGGAATCCGAGAAAGTACGTAGTCAGGAATATTTGCAAGATAGAATTGAAAAGGTTGAGAAATTTAGTGAAGCCATAGAGTATGCTGACTACAGCTGGGAGACGAAACAGCGAATTCATCAAACTGCGCTGGAATGTTCATAAGCAGAACGTTTTTTAAAGAAGAAGAAAATAGAACCACATCCACGCAATCTTAACCTTCGTTTTTTTTTTCGTGAAGATAAACGTTAGCGCTTTGTCACGCTAACACCATAAGAAATGAGAGCAAAATGAATTTCTATGTTCAAGCATGCATTCATACCAAAAAAATAAGCAACCTTCA